>SNQJ01S0028146.1:0-37581 GCA_010110895.2 Picea sitchensis | reverse complement strand
TAGAAGCAAGAAGAGCATAGAAGAGAAGCAGAGAGATGTAGAAGAACACCCATGTACAGATCTTGAATTAATAGAAGAAATTAATTCAGATTCATGGTTTTGTGTTATTCTCTGTGTATGTATGTTTGAATGTTATGCTCATGAATGTGTGTTTCTTGTTATACATATGCTTTGATATGTTGTGTATATGATCTCATGTGTTGAGATTGAATTTTAAAGGGTAGAGAGAATTAGTTTCAATTGTTTCTCTATTTGAGCCAGAGTTCCTGCAAGGAGTGCAGTTGAAATCGTCTACAAGGAGTGCATTGACGGAGGGTTCAGATAGATTAACTTTTTTTCTAAATACCCAGAAGTGCAGTTGGGCACATGAGCCATGCAAGGAGTGCGCAGGCCAAGTGACGATTCAGAATTGTGAATCTGAGTGAAGAACTCAAGGACTGTCACTGCAGGTGGGTGCAGAGTCGAGGAGTTCTCAGATACTTTGAAAATATTTGAATATTGCCGCAAGGAGTGCATGCAAGAACCCTCTTTGAGGTTGAAATTTGTGTGGAAGCTCAAGAGGGATAAAGATTTTAAGCTCGTCGAAGAGAAGCACTGGAAGTTTGTCTCGTGGAGTGTGTAAACCAGGCATTGCACAGTTGCACCATAGGAAGACAAGTTCCGCAGAGGAACACTTGGTCATTCTCAAGGAATCGCCAAAGGGAGGAAATCGACGGTCAAGATCTTGTGGATAGGATCTGTAAAATCCCGTCAGCCGTTAGTTCTGCCAAAGAAGCAAGGAGGTTACGACCGCGTTCAGAGTTCAAGCTCTAGGAGTCATGAGTCGTTGGATCGTTGATCAGTTACCCATTAGCCGTCGGATCGGACAGGAGCTGCATGAGGTTTACCATCAGGATTTGAAAGATCGGTAGTCCTGTGGTCGAATTTTTTTCGACATTTGAAACCCCAAAGCCCCGGGAAGATCTGGACCATCTTTTAGTTGGGACACATGGCAGAGATCGGAGGCGTCAGGAGTCAGGATATTCGGCATCGGGAAATCGGATTTCCTGATGACAAGAAAGTTGGGACATCACAAGTCTCAAAATCCTGAATAAATCGAGATCGTCCGTCAGAGGAGGATGCGTGGCAGGAATTGGCGTCATCGGGGAAAGTCCCGACAAGAAGTTGTTAATCGACGTCTGGGTCATCGGGATATCGTGGATCCTGGTGACAAGGTGTTTATACACTTTGGAATCACAAAACTCGAAACCCCGACAAGGAGGCAGGTGTCATTGTGGGCCAGTTGTTAGCAGATTAGAGAAGGAAGAAAGCTCCATTGTGTGGGGGACAACTATCAGCCTATCGGGATTTGGAGGATTGGAAATCCCATGAGAAATTGCATTTTGGCATTGGAAAACCCAAAACCCCGACATGGGATAAGACTGTGGTCACAGAGATAGTGGTCATATGGGCAAGGATTCTAGCTAGGAGGGCTAACACGTAAAAAGGAGTGTCAGGATTCGAGGGATTGCGAACCCTACGGACGTTTGCATTTCAACATCGAAAAGTCTGAAACCCTGATGGGAGGTATGACTGCGGTCATATAGAGGAGGTCACGTGGACCAAGGGTCTGGCCTGGAGGGCTAACGGGAGTTGGAAGCGCATCGGGATTTTGAAGTCCAAAACCCCGACGGAAGGGATATAAGGCAGTGGTCTTATAGAAAGCGGTCACATGGACTAAAGGCGTAGCCAGGAAGGGCTAAGGCAGTAAAGGAGCATATCGGGAATCGGTAAAGTAAGTTGTTTGGACATTTCAAGTGGAGGAATTCCGATAGGAGGGAACCCCGATAACAGAGTAAAAGGCCAGCATTGATTTCTTGATAGAAGAAGGGGAGATCCCGCGAGAGAGTGTTGTGGGTGAGAATTTCCCAATAGGGAAATAGAAGAACCTATCAGTTCTTCGGGCCGAGGAAGGAGGAAAGATCCTGTGATCAGATGTGCCTAGTGGGCACGCCTGCGTCAAGTAGTATCAGAGCATTGATTCTTGTCTGTATATCTCAAGCAGGAAGAGGCAGGAAGAGGTAAAGAGCACTCTGATACACATCAAGTGGTATCATAGCTTAGAAAATCTTCTTTGCTTTCTATAGCAGAGAAGGGAAGGAGAATTCACCATGCCGTCGAGGAGAAGAGATAGACAATCACCCGATCTAGAGGAGGAAAGGGAAACGCCTAGAGGAAGGGGTAGAGAAATGCAGAATCCAGAAGTAGAAAGAGATTTGCATAACTTACGCGCTAGAGTTGTGGACCTGGAGATAGTAAAAAGGTGCACAACTGATGTGGGATATATCAGTGAGTCTGAAAATGAAGATGATGTTGGACATAGAGAAGAAGAAATCCCAGCAGAAGATGCAGCAAGTGAATTCTTACTTAAAGTTGTTGCAAGAATGAGTGCAAAGGTAAAAATGGGCATTCCAGTTTATGAGGGAAATCTGGATGTAGAAGAGCTTCTAGATTGGATTAGAGCTCTAGACACCTATTTTGACTATGAAGATATCGAAGAGGACAAGAAATTCAGGCATGCCGTCACGATATTAAAAGGACATGCAGCCTTGTGGTGGGATGAACTACAAGCTGACAGGCATTGCCAAGGCAAATAGAAAATTAAGAGCTGGGACAAGATGATTGAAAAGATGAAGGCAAAATTTATTCCCAGGGACTATCAAATTTCTCTGTTCAGGAGGATGTAGAACCTGAGACAGAAGCTTATGACAGTAAAGGAATATACTGAAGAGTTTTACAGGTTGAATATCAGGGCAGGTCATCGCGAAAGCAATGATGAAAAAGTGGCCAGGTATATGAATGGCATGAGATATGAGATTCAGGATGAAATGAGTATGGAAACCATCCGAACGGTGGAAAATGCTTATCAAATGGCTTTGAAAGCGGAAGAGAAGCTGAGCCGAAAGCAAAGTCAGAGGGGCAGAGGCAGAAGTCAACCCAGAGGAAAATCAGTTGCCCAGGAAAGAACCCAGAAGCCCAGGGATGACTGGAAGAAACCTCAGACTCGGACAGAGAGGGGTGGAAGTTCACAATGAAGGCAATACGTAGAGAAAAGAGAACATCATACTGCGTAGAGAGGAGGGTATGCTGATAATAATAAGTTTCCTCGTACCAGAGGTAGAGGAAGAGGAAGAGGTGGAGTAATCACATGCTTCACATGTGGAAAGAACGGGCACAAGTCTTATGAGTGTCTTGATAAAAAGAAAGAGGTTGGAGAGACTCACATCGCGGAGGCACAGAGGCGAGATGTTCAGGCAGAATACGCTAAAGGTGGAAGATCGTTGGTGATGCAAAAAATCCTTTTGACACCAGAGAAAGAAATGGAAAGCTCAGCCCAAAGAAACAGTCTTTTTAGGACTACTTGCAAGACCAAGGATAGAGTGTGCAAGGTCATTGTGGAAAGAGGTAGCACGGATAATCTCATTTCAACTGAGATGGTAGAAAAGCTGGAGCTGGAGACGACTGATCATCCAAGTCCATATAAAGTTTCGTGGCTAAAAAAAGGACATCAGGTAAATGTCACCAAACAGTGTTTAGTTGAATTTAAGATAGGAGGATATAATGATAATATTTTATGTGATGTTATTCCTATGGATGTTTGTCATCTACTGCTGGGTAGACCATGGCAATATGATAGGAATTTGATTCATGATGGGAGGATGAACACATACACCTTGGAAAAGAATGGGAGAACTCGTATGTTGCATCCAATTAAGGATAAGGAGGTGAAGTCGGAAGTGAGTAATACAGTATTTCTCATGAGTGGAAAGGAACTTCTTACGGAGATTAAGAAGAAGGAGGAACCGCAAGTCTTTGTGTTCAGAAAACCGAAGATTGTTCTGACTAGCACAAGAGTGGGCGATTTACCAGAAGAAGTTCACGGACTGCTGGAAGAGTTTGTTGATATAGTAGTAGATTAATTACCTCGTTCATTGCCACTGATGAGAAGTGTGAGTCATCATATCGATCTCATACCCGGAGCCAGTTTTCCAAACAAAGTCGTGTACAGATTGACGCCAGAGGAAAATGAAGAAGTTAAAAGGCAAGTCCAGGATTTGTTGGACAAAGGTTTGGTCAGGGAAAGCTTCATTCCATGTGTTGTTTCGACAGTACTCAGTCCGAAGAAAGATGGAGGCTGGAGGATGTGCATTGATTCAAGGGCGATTAACAATATAACCATCAGGTACAGGTTTCCATTGCCGAGGATGGATGATCTAATGGATTGTTTAAGTGGAGCAAAATTCTTTTCAAAGATTGATTTGAAGAGTGGATATCACCAGATTCGCATGAGAGAAGGTGATGAATGGAAAACAGCATTCAAGACAAATGAAGGTTTGTATGAATGGCTTGTTATGCCATTTGGCTTAACAAATGCGCCAAGTACCTTTATGAGGTTGATGAATGAAGTCCTAAAAGATTTCATCGGAAAATTTGTCATTGTATACTTGGATGACATACTGATTTTCAGTAAAACAAAGATAGAGCATCTGAAGCACTTGGCTATTGTGATGAAAAGATTACAGCAAGAGAAGTTGTTGATAAACATGAAGAAATCCTCATTTATGAAGACAGAACTCATTTATTTGGGGTTTGTTATTTCGGAAAATGAGTTGAGGATGGATCCAGATAAGGTGGAGGTAATTAAAAATTGGCCATCACCGAGGAACATATTTGAGATGAGAAGTTTTCACGGATTGGCTAGTTTCTACCGAAAATTCATTAGGAATTTCAGTGGAATTAGTGCAGCGATGATGGATACAGTGAAGAAAAGACATAAATATTTTCACTGGACTGAAGAGGCTGAGAAGATTTTCAATTTGTTGAAATGGAAGATTATGGAACAACCAATTCTGATGTTGCCCAATTTTCAAAAGACATTTCAGGTAAAATGTGATGCAAGCGGGTTTGCAATAGGAGAAGTCTTAAGTCAAGATGATAGACCAATTTCATATTTCAGCGAGAAGTTGAATGAAGCGAAGGTGAAATATTCCACATATGACAAGGAATTTTATGCCATCATACAGCCATTGAAGAAATGGAGACACTATTTGATTCCGAAGGAATTTGTTTTGTATAGTGATAACCATGCATTGCAGTTTGTGACTCAACAGGAAAAGTTGAATCAGAGGCATGTTAAATGGGTTGAATACATGCAGAATTTCACTTTTGTGATAAAACATATTTTTGGTACTGCTAACAAAGTTGTTGATGCTTTGAGCAGGAAGTGTTTGCTGTTACAGGAGTTCAAAGTCAAAACATTGGGTTTTGATGATCTCAGGGACATGTATGCAGATGATCCAGACTTTAAAGAAGCATATGAAGCAGCTGAGAATCCAATTCTCAGAGATAGCAGCAAATGGGCCAAATACATGATCCAGGAAGGATTGTTGTTCAGAGGTAATCAACTGTGTATTCCAAATTGTTTCATGAGGGAGAATCTGTTGAAGGAGAAACACAGTGGAGGATTGGCTGGACACTTCAGTCGTGACAAAACATTTGCAAAGATGAGCGAGTCATACTTTTGGCCGGGAATGCTAGCTAAGGTCAAGAGGTTTGTGGACAGATGCAGAATTTCCCAGCATTCAAAGGGAAGGAAGCAGAATGCGGTTTTTTATCAACCATTGCCCATACCTGAGAGGCCATGGGATGAAATTAGCATGGATTTCATATTGTGATTGCCAAGGACGCAAAGAGGATTTGATTCAATCTTTGTGGTAGTGGATAGATTTTCCAATATGGCACATTTTATCCCATGTCAGAAAACCAGTGACGTGACACACATCGCGAATCTGTTTTTCAAAGAAATCGTTCGACTTCACGGCTTACCAAGGAGTATTGTTTCGGACAGAGATACAAAGTTCATAGGGCACTTTTGGAGGACATTATGGAAGAAGCTGAGGACTAACTTGTTGTTTAGTTAATCTTATCATCCTCAGATGGATGGACAGACAGAAGTGGTGAACAGAAGTCTGGGAGACTTGCTGAGGAGCCTGGTGGTGAAGCACCATAGCAGTTGGGACAATATATTGCCACAGGCAGAATTTGCATACAATGACTCAGTGAATCAGAGCACAGGATAGAGTCCATTCCAGATTCTATATGGCATGCATCTGAGAGGAATTTCTGAGTTGAGAGATTCAGAACAGACTGCAACTAGGAACACTAGTGCAGAAGAATTCGCAGAAGCGATGAAAGAACTTCATAGCCAGGTGAAGAAGGAAATCAAGTCAGGAGTATAAACGCAGAACAGATCAGCATAGGAGACAACTTCAATTCGAGGTTGGTGATCTGGTTCTGGAACATTTGAGAAGAGAAAGGTTCCCAAGAGGAACATACAATAAGCTGAAGATGAAGAAAATCGGACCGTGTAAGGTCTTGAAGAAAATGGGAGAAAATGCTTATGAGATTGAATTACCCGATGGGATCGGAATTTCTTCAATATTCAATGTCTCAGATTTGTACCCATACAAAGCTGGGGAAGTAGAAACAAGTGATGAACAACCAGAGGTTCAGTGGCAGAAGCAAATTCCAGTTGCAGAGAAGCCACATATGGAGAAGATACTGGATAAACGAGTGGGTAAGAAGACCAGAAGGAAAGAATATTTTGAATATTTGATCAAGTGGAAGGGTCATCCAGCTGAAGATGCCAGCTGGGAGACTGAAGTGGAGATTTTGAAGCATGGATAGACCATGCAGGATCTCATGGATAGGATCCCATGAAGATTTTCAAGCGAGGGAGTATGATGCAGGAGCATCCCTCACATCAAGCGAGCCAGTGCGGAATGCAATGGACAGCTGGACAAGCGCCAGCACAAATTTTTGAATTTTCCCTTGAAGTTGATGCACCAAATATAAATGAGATCATTTAATGAAGGCGCCTTGGTATAATGTAATCAGACCTTGAGCGCCCCGCTCTCATCTGAAGTAGATGGAGGCATTTATAGTAGTTAATGCAGGTAGATAGGAATTTAATTCTAGATTAGACTATTTGAGAGCGCAAGAGGGAAATGGGATATAGACACCCTCATTATGCATTGTAATATTATTCATTCATGAATATTTAGAAGCAGGAAGAGAATAGAAGAGAAGCAGAGAGCTGTAGAAGAACACCCATGTACAGATCTTGAATTAATAGAAGAAATTGATTCAGATTCATGGTTTTGTGTTATTCTCTCTGTATGTATGTTTGAATGCTATGCTCATGAATGTGTGTTTCATGTTATACATATGCTTTGATATGTTGTGTATATGATCTCATGTGTTGAGATTGAAGTTTGAAGGGTAGAGAGAATTAGTTTCAATTGTTTCTCTATTTGAGCCAGAGTTCCTGTAAGGAGTGCAATTGAAATCATCCGCAAGGAGTGCGTTGAAAGAGGGTACAGATAGATTAACTTTTGTTCTAAATACCCAAAAGTGCAGTTGGGCACAGGAGCCATGCAAGGAGTGCGCAGGCCAAGTGAAGATTCAGAATTGTGAATCTGAGTGAAGAACTCAAGGACTGTGGTTGCAGGTGGGTGCAAAGTCGAGGAGTTCTCAGATACTTTGAAAATATCTGAAGATTGTCGCAAGGAGTGTGTGCAAGAACCCTCTTCGAGGTTAAAATTTGTGTGGAAGCTTAGGAGGGATAAATCTTTTAAGCTCATCGAAGAGAAGCACTGGAAGTTTGTGTCGTGGAGTGTGTAAACCAGGCGTTGCACAGTTGCACCGCAGAAAGACAAGTTTCGCGGAGGAACACTTGGTCATTCTCAAGGAATCGCCAAAGGGAGGAAATCGACTGTCAAGATCTTGTGGAGAGGATCTGTAAAATCCCGTCAGCCATTAGTTCTGCCAAAGAAGCAAGGAGGTTACGACCGCATTTAGATTTCAAGCTCCAGGAGTCGTGAGTCGTTGGATCGTTGATCAGTTACCCATCAGCCGTCGGATCGGACAGGAGTTGCACGAGGTTTACCATCAAGATTCGAAAGATCGGTAGTCCTGTGGTCGAATGTTTTTCGACATTTGAAACCCTGAAGCCCCGGGAATATCTGGACCATCTGTTATTTGGGACACGTGGTGGAGATCAGAGGTGTCAGGAGTCGAGATATTCAGCATCGGGAAATCAGAGTTCCTGAGGACAAGAAAGTTGGGACATCACAAGTCTCAAAATCCCAGAGAAATTGAGATCGTTCGTCAGAGGAGGACGCGTGGCAGGAATCGGCGTCATCAGGGAAAGTCCCGATAGGAAGTTGTTGATCGACGTCTGGGTCATCGGGATATCGGAGATCTTGGTGACAAGGTGTTTATACACTTTGGAATCGCGAAACTCGAAACCCCGACAAGGAGGCAGGTGTCATTGTGGGCCATCTGTTAGCAGATTAGAGAAGGAAAAAAGCTTCGTTGTGTGGGGGACAGCTGTCAGCCTATCGGGATTTGGAGGATTGGAAATCCCACGAGAAATTGCATTTTGGCATTGGAAACCCCGAAACCCCAACATGGGATAAGACTGCAGTCACGGAGATAGTGGTCATATGAGAAAGGATTCTAGCCAGGAGGGCTAACGTGTAAAAAGGCGCATCGAGATTCGAGGGATCGCGAACCCTAAGGACATTTTCATTTCAACATCGAAAAGTCTGAAACCCCGATGGGAGGTATGACTGCGGTCATATAGAGGAGGTCACGTGGAACAAGGGTCTAGCCTGGAGGGCTAACGAAAGTTGGAAGCGCATTGGGATTTTGAAGTCCAAAACCCCGATGGAAGGGATATAAGGCAATGGTCTTATAGAAAGCGGTCACATGGACTAAAGGAGTAGCCAGGAAGGGCTAAGGCAGTAAAGGAGCATATCGAGAATCGGTAAAGTAAGTTGTTTGGACATTTCAAGTGGCGTAATTCTGATAGGAGGGAACCCCGATAACAGAGTAAAAGGCCAGCATTGATTTCCCGATAGAAGAAGGGGAGATCCCGTGAGAGAGTGTTGTGGGTGAGAATTTCCCGATAGGGAAATAGAAGAACCTCTCATTTCTTCAAGTCGAGGAAGGATGAAAGATCCTGTGAGCAGATGTGCCTAGTGGGCGCACCTGCATCAGACACCCAACTAGACCATTTCATTCAAAATATTGAAACCATCAAGTAATTTACCATGTTCAAAAATATTTTCTCTGTGTGAGGAATAATGTTTTATCTAATGAATATATATACTAAGCCTCTTATCCCTCAACAATCCAAGAGCCTCAATAAAATTCTCTTCCAAAATTTGATAGGCACCTAATCTATAAGACACCCAACCCCCTAAGTACCTTTTTAAGGGATGGGGTATTAAATTTTTTCTTTTCCTCAGTAATCTCAAATCCTCATATAGAGGACACCATTGTCTTCTTCTCATAAATATATTTCCAATGATTGTAGCCACACTCAAAACCGAGCTCTAGATCAGAAGTTACAGTCTCTCCAAGGTTTTCGTACTTTCATTCATTGATTTCATCTTTAGTTCCATGTGGAAACCAAGTGGTTCCCCGTCATTCGTGCCATACTACATGGAATTGATTTGGAATATGCCACCTAACCCATATGACTCCCCCGTGCGTTGGTTCAAATATTTTTTTCTTCATCAAAGTCTTCCCATTGGGGTTAGCGGATTTCCAGCATAGAATCCACTCCGATGAGATTTCTCTGAATACACACTCCAACAAATCTAACCTATACATCCAACGAACCTCGAGGTTGGGAGGTCAACGGATCTGATTACTTTTCATTCAACAACTCACATGAAATTTAACGACCCTTCTCATGCTCCAGCTACCCTTAGCTTATGTGGGGCCCTTGGAGATCTATGTTTGAGATTGAATATCGCCTTCCATATTGGTCAGTGTTCCCACCATGTGCCTATATCTTGACATGACATGTGGCTCAATATCCACTTGACACATGGACCCATCACAATGTGCCACATCACCATAGGGTACAAAGGCTCGCTCAACCAACTATTGACACTTGTCCTTTTCTTATAAACTGATTAAGTTACTTAATCAATATTTTCTTAAAATACCAATCCTAAATATTCAATTATTAAATCCTCATTAATGCTAATTAGTATTCATTAACTAAACATCCCCATAAACACATTTTTATTTATCCGAATCTAGTAGCTCAAAAATTAATGAGGATTTACTTTATCTCTCTTTCCATTGGGAATTTCACGTCCCAAAACGGGTTTTTGGTATTAATTTCAAATACCACTCTTATAATGATTATCTTATAATTTAATTAATTATATTATAACATAATTATTGTATATTATAATATAATTAATTAACTATAATACACTTAGGTTTATTATCCTTGATTAGCATATACATCACATACCCCTGGTTTATAACTTTCCAGGAAAACCCACACACTCAGAGCTCGTCGTCCCAACCTCTCGAAATTTCTATGTAATTTAATATTAAAATACTTAATAGTAAAATGTCTCAGGCCATCGCACTATGAGCATTCACTCCCCTCTCATTACTTCGACGACCAATTGAAAAAGAGAAAATATTATATTATAATATATTTAATATCTCATAATGCTTAGGCCATCTCCCTGATAGCTTCGAAATCCATTCATGTGCTCCCATATTTTTCCTCCGACACCCAACCATAGAAAAATCAAGTTTTAATATTATATTATATAAAAAATATAAAACCTTAAGCCATCGTACTATGAACTCTTCGCACTTCAATCGTGTGCTCCCATCTATTTCCTCTAATGGACAACTCCAAAAAGGGATGTGCATAATATTATATTATATTTAAAATACTATAATGTTTATTCTATCGCTCCAAAGGATTCACACTTCATTCAAGTGCTTCCTTTATTATACTTCAATGACCCAACTCCGAAAAGATTGAATTTAATATTATAATATATTTAAAATCTCATAACAATTATGTCATCGCTCCGATATATTCAGATTCAACTCATTCTTGCTCCTTCCATTTATTTGATCTCCAAACTCTGAAGGAAAATAAATTTTGGTAATAATATATATGCATATATAATTCCGTTAAGAAAAATAAGAGGATTTATATTTTTCCATGCATTAAAAGGATGATAAATAAAATACCCTAATAATGACTTCTTCAGGAGCATTGAACGACCTGTGCAGAGAATAAATTCTTAAACTTGGGAAAATTGGAAAGATTATTCTTTGCACGGAGGGGGGAACAAATTCCAATCTTCCCATTTCGCATGCACAAGACTGGAAATCACATGTATTTATATATATAAACTTTCTCAACTCATTATCCCAATTATCAAAATATTTAATTGGTAACTTTGGAATTTACGAGAGGTTGCCACTCTTTACCATTCATTCAAATTTTCCAGAAAACATATAGATATATAGATACATATATAAATTCAGGAAATTTTTTTTTTTTTTAATTCTTTTCCATAACATCACATTTCTTGGAGGTAAAATCCTCCATGGTCAAACTTTGCTTTTACCATAAATTAATATTCTCCTCTTTTTATGCAATTCTTTGTTATTTTGAGGGAATAGTTACCATATTCAATTATGTCCCCTTGGGCACTAATTTATTGTGGAACTCATGGTAAAATTCCTTTCTTACCAAAATACTAATGAAACTTAATTAATTACAATGCATCCAATTCCTAATTTTCTTTTTGTTTCAAATTAGGAATTTGAAATTTATTCCTCCTTATTTGCTCATTATTTATTTTTAAAAATACTTTGTATTTCTTCAACATTTGTCTTATTCTTTCAAGAACAAAAAGGGGTATGCACTTTCCTCTAATCCAGAAGACTATCAAATCTCTCAGGACAACATAATAGCCAGGGTCAGCTAACCAATCTTCATGTTTATATCAACAATTGCATTCCCTATTACCAGGATTTCTCTAGGATGACTTTAGTGGCTTAGTATTTACTAATATTTCAGGTATATGTTCACATAAACTACTATAAGTGACCAAAAAACACTTTGTTCATAATTTGAGTGAAAAAAATTACTAACAACTTCCCCTTTCAAACCAAGACATGTATTAAACCAACAAAAAAATATATTTTCTAACCTTATTTCAGATTTCACAACTAGCGAGACAAATAGAGAGACAATTACACCATTTGAATAGGATAACAAATTCTGCAATGATCTAGCATATGAAATCCATAGTATTAAATATAATTTTCATGGAAATACAAGGCACAAAAAAACACTTATTTGAACTTTAGAAATTGTTGGAAATTGTTGAAGGGTGTGCCACTTTCCACCCAGCCATAGGCACAACTACTCGTGGTGTCTTTTCCCAACTAGCCACTCCCTAGACAGAGTATGATTCCATGAGAGGAATTCTTATTTTTTCTTAGTAAAAGAGAAAATATGAATTCCACTCTCCTTCATCTATAGGAATTCAATAAACCAAGTCTTCAATCCACCAAGAAAGGGGGCTTATATTTCCACAAAGATCTTTAGCAGGTGTCATACACAACAAAAGGGAGGCCTTTCACTACCAAGAATTCCCTCAACTCCATCCCCTCTTAGTTCCTTCATGATTTCTCAACCAATCACTAAAATTTCATAGCTCCATTTATCAGCCTGATTTGAAGACAGTTTCCAATCATTGTTGTACCTAGAAAACGTATTTATCCACTTCCCTCTCCTTTCTCAGAACCATAAGAGTTTCTCCCACTCTTATCCATCGATTTTTGGTCCCCCGACTCAACTATTTCCAGCATCCTTCTCTTCCCACGATTCTCCTATTTTTCTTTCATTCTCCAACAATATTTTGTGGGTCAAATCCCCCAATTCATGGATTGAATCATAAACTTCCAGAGGGGTACTATGCCCATTCTCTCATTGATTTCTGAGGAGGACCAACCAACCATCAGTTTGAGTGGTAATTGAATTTTTCTATGGCATAGGACAGTTTTTTGTTTTAAACATTTTTAATTCAGCAGAATACTGCCTAGCATGGGTTATCTCAACCAATCATGGTTCCCCTCACCATTCCTTCTCATGACCACCATAATCTGTATAGCAAACACCTTCAATAATTATTCAACATTTTTCCTTTTATATTAATAACATAATTATTTACATCACATCCTTTAGTAAAGGTTCAACATTTCCCCAAAATCCACACATAATTGATATGTCCATAGTCTCTTAGCAAAATATAACTATATTTACAGTTGGGGGAAACAGTGGTATTAAAATCCCCTCCCCCTTAAAGGAACACCATCCATGGTGTTATTTGCATCTCATCAATACTAGGTGTGTCCCATATTTCAACCTCTTTAGCTATGTTTTCCTTTTCTTGGTCTGGTCCTTTCCCATACTCTTGGCCTTTGTCACATTCCTACAATAATTTCAAACATCAAGCATATTACTCAAAATTTCATGATTTTTTATTTTATTTTTGTTCATAATTCAAGAGGAAATTTTCATATCAGTATAATGCTTATCTATGTAGTTCATGGGTCTGCATGCATATGGTTCTCATATTTACTAGATTCATTGTTCCCTTGACATACCCATTTTTTACATGATCCCAGTCAATATATAACAAGAGTAATCGAAGCTTCCTCTTCCTTGCGGTCACTCACCCTCCAAGATCAGGCTCAAGAATCTTGTTCTCTGCTATATAGTCCTGTAGGCGATACATATTTCCTGCGAAGGATTTCTCACACAAGAAGATCTTCAGAGACTTCATCGAATCTTACATATAAGGCGTCCCTCTAGATTTCTCTTGTCAAGGCATCCCTCCGACCTGTGTTACCACAACACATCATTCTCTATGGAAATCATGGCTTATCATAGGGTTATTGTGTCAAAACAATAGACTTTTTCCATGCTTTCCATATTGACAACCATCATGTGTCCCTCCAAGACAGATCTTTCATCTTATCTGTACCACATGCATATAGTAACCATGAGATGTTATCATCAATTTATCAAAAATTTCAAATATGTAACACACAGATTTCTAATTTCACATCTTCATTTCAGATATGTTCCACACAACCAGATTCACAAGTAGGATATCTTCCTTCTCATAATAGTTTGTCTTAGTGAGCATTGGTCTTCCTTATGGGCTTACAACATTTCCCTATCCAAGACCCTTATTTCCTGCAATTTCAATACTCACATAGCCAAACCATTGTTAGTTCTTATGCACATTATACCTTCATCGCACACTTGCAATAGCTCACAAAAAATTTCAAAACTGTACATACTAACATTTAAATCACTTTTATCTATTCAACGATATAAAGAAAAAGGAAATATTCTTCCTTACACATGCATCATTTAAGTATCCAAGATTTTCCAAATACAATCGAACATTAAATGAGTTTAACCAATGTGCCAATGTCCATGGTTACATTCACACACAATGCACCCTTCATTGATCTCACATTACCACATTTCATATTAGGCACTTTTCCCTGGAGTATTGGAACTCAACCAACCTCATACCACATGGATTATTTATCATCATTTATCATTATAGAAGGAGTATGCTCCCTACCACAATTGATCATGACATCAAATCATCTTATCATTATATGAAATTAAAACTTCATATGAATGCATTCAATCAATTCTTTCTTCACTAGTGACCAAGGTGCCCACATTCATGGCCACTCAATTATTTTTTTACTATTGTTGCCATTATGTAGAATATTGGAAGGTCCTCCTTTCCATAATGGGAAGTTTGTTGTCTTCCCTCTCATGCAAACATGCATTTCCTCAATGCATTAATCAAAAATTTGCTTACGAGCTTTTTTTATCCTAATCATTCCTGATTGGTCATGGTATTCATGACACTTTGTTCATGAATTTTATTGCAAGGATTTTAATCATCCTCGACTAACATAGATTTCCTCTCTATTATTCAGATTATTTTTTCCTGAATCTTACCATGCTTGGGTATCAATGGTATACAACAACTACTCAAAATTATTTGTATATTATTAATATAATAAAATAATTCATATGGGATTATTACCCAATCCATTTCAAACCATATGCCACAATGGCATGAAAAATTTATACATGTTCTGGATTCCAGCACCCTCTATGATATTACCTCATTAGGGGTGCTTCATGGAAACTCCCAATGTCCTTTTCAACATTTTTTTTTAGCAGGATCCCTCTTGCATTTATCCTCTTCCAGAGGTTTTCAACCATTGGTAGTTGTCCTTCCTCAACAACTTTAATATTTTCCTACACCTAACATGAATCATCACAGCCACAAACATATTATTTTTCATGTTAAATAAAATGCACGTACATAGCATATAAGTCAACAAGCATTATTAGATATGTTATGGCATATATATATGTGCACTTCATCACATTACTCCTCAATGTCCTCACTAGTTCAACCATAAAAATAATTTTGTTGTTAGGTATTCTACAACCATCAACATATTAGTTCCTCATCCCATAGAAGTACAATAAACGAAAAGGAAAGGGGTTAAGGGACTCTTCCCTCTTTTCCAACTCCTCCTAAACAGTCTAGAACTTTTCAGTTCAACTGAGTTATTTTCAAGGCCTCACTTTATTTACTTAACATGGCTCTACCAAAACTATTCATCTAAAAATACTTATTTGTTTATTTTCCTTTGCTTTCACAGTTGTTCCTTTTTAAGGTTTATAACTTTGTTAAGAAAATCGAAGTTTTCAAAGAAAAGAAAATATTTCTCCTTTCCTCCTCCCTTGTTTGAGCAATCTATCCCTCTAGGGATTTTCCTATTCTATTTCTTGAGTAGTTTCAACCAAGTTTCATCTCGACTTCCATGGATAATTCAACATGCCACAACAACAATATTTTTCCCACAAACTAAGAACTAGTGCATTTTGCACTTTCATCGAAGAGAAATCAGGTTGGTAAACATTCATTCGCATATATTTTATTCATGCATGATATTTTAAAATGTAACCAATGATTCTTGTACAAATAGAAATTGTAGTATATTGTCTAACTTTTCTAGCATTCATTAAAATTATAACTATGTTCTCCTAATAGAGTCCTCACACAATTACTCCACATGGAATTGTCTCATCACCCAAATTCCTCATTGCACATTCATCACTATCTGAGACGACATCAACCTCGATTGAGCCTCGGCTTTGTCATTTCAGACTCTTACCCAGTATTCCATAAGGAATTTTCATCATGCATCTCTATTATGAATTCAGATTGTGCATTCACACGTGCACATTTATTCCATCAATTTTCATTTACACTATGCTTTAATCACATGCTTTAGCATGTGGTTATGTGTCCACCATAGGAACACTTTATTTTTTCATTTTTGTATCTATTGAAAATTAATTAGTTCATGATTGTTCACAATCATTTGCATGCAATCTTTAAAAGCATAATCATGTTTCCCTTTATCATGACAACAAAGCATCCCTGCTCATTTACTCTTCCATAAATTTATACTATCTTTTCCTGAGGAAATGGAATACATCCTCCTCAAACTATTATTCAAAAAAAAAACAATCACGACTCTTAAAAATAGAGTCAGTCATGCATCCATGGTATTTATTCAATCCTAGCAAGTGCAATTTTTGCCTTACATTTCACTTATTCAGGTAGTCATATCATGCCTTTAGTATGCATATACTCATACATAATACAGGTGCATCACTTTCACATTTTTATATCATTCATTCATATCTATTTGGTCTTAATATCAGTCTTCATACTTGGAAACCTTATAACACATTCAATCCATGCACTCAATCATATACAAACATACATAAATATCCATCATGCAAGTTCACTTCTTGCACCTCTTTCCATTTCATTCACACACATGAACATTTCAAACTCCTAAATATTTCCTCCTAAAGATCATACAACCATTATTATGACAATCTCATAGGAGTACTCAACACTATGTTGCCCCCTCTGTCGAGAGCTTACAATCATTCACATGGAAATCCTTGTAGTCGTATTTATAATTATGTTTCCATTTCTATATGACAACAATCAACGAGAAAAGCACTCTTGCATCAACTTCTATAAAAGTATTCCACACCCCGGAAATACAATATCGACAATTTCAATAGTTCCCATGAAAACAAGACAACCAATCTAGCCTCAAACCATTCTTGATCAGCATACTTTCTTATCAAGGGAATCCTTTTCTATATTCCCTCTCACTTCTATGTGAGCCACCAATCCATACCTATATGGCTACCATCCACCTCTGAATGTTAATTTGACCCATTGGTCATCTAGAAATGCCCCAACACTTCCTTTACCGCATTCGGGATCAACATTTGATTAACCATTATACCTTATCCTCATAAGGTAATATGCAATAACTATCATCAACATTTTACTTATGCTTCTATAATCAGTTAATCACTAACCATATGATCTATGACATCACCATATTTTACATCCAATCTATATGCATGTTGTACGCATTCTCAATATTTTCCATATGCATTTCATCATATCCTCATGCATCAAGCATTTTACCCTTTCCTACAGTGCAGACGTAGTCTATCTATTTTCCTTTTGCATTCACTTGCATAGGCAAGCTTTTAGGACAATAAGTATATACATTCTCTTATTACAGATGTGAGCTCATAAACTTTCTCATATGTTCATATCACTTTATCTCTTTTGGGAGGACTAGCGATAGTCCAAAGGACTCTTTTTTATTTTATCTTCTAGGTTATTCCATCAACAAGTTCCATTCATTATAGTTCAAGTAAACTGAGCTTACTAGTTCTCGACAATCCTATAAACATGAGGACTTAGATACAAACTCTATTATTTTTTTTAGACAACAATTATAAGTGTCAAGGTTCTAACAACCCACACTTATGGGCAATATTACAATAATTCATTCCACTCATCCTATGGACTCTTAATCCTATAACATGATTCTACCTTTTTCTTTAATTCACTTTCAAGCCTTACCATTAATTCTTGTCAACATATTCTCACTCCTATAGAAGTAGTTATCATTCCAACAAAGCAACAATATGCTTCTTTTGTTGCAATCGATATGATAAGATTTTCTATTGTAAGGAATTTTGAAACAAAATTTATAGTCTACAGTCCTTCCCCTCAAGAAGTTAATGCATATAATAAACAAACTTTTAACATAGAGGGATTCTTCCTAACATACTCATCTTAGCCTTAATATACTAGTTCTATGACTGATCTCTAGCCCATCTAGACTTAGAGATTGAACTCTGCTATGATACCACTTTGTAAAACACCCAACCCACTAAGTACCTTTTTAAGGGATGGGGTATTAAATTTTTACTTTTCCTCAACCATCACAAAGCCTAATACAGATGACACCATCGCCTTTTTCTCATCAATATATTTCAAACTACTATAGCCACGCTCAAAATTGAGGTCTAGATCAAAATTTATAGTCTCTACAAGGTTTCCAAACTTTCATTCATTGAGTTCATCTTTAGTGCCACGTGGATCCCCGTCACTCATTCCATCCTACATGGCACTGACATGGAATCTACCACTTGACCCATGTAAGTCCCTCGTCCGTTGGTTCAGAGATTTGTTTCTACATCAGAGTCTTCCCATCAGAGTTAGCATATTTCCAACACAAAATCCACTATGATGAGCTTTCTTTGACCATGCACTCTAAAGTATCTAAACTATAGATCCAACATCCCCCAGTGTTGGGAGTTCAACCACTTTGATTACTTCAAATTCTCCAACTCGCATGATGTTTAACGAACCTTCTCATGCTCCAACGAAACTTAGTTTATGTGGGGCCCTTGGAGATCTACGTCTAAGATTGAATCTCACATGCCAGCTTGGTCATTTCTACCACCGTGTACCTATCTCCTAACATGATGCATGGATCAATGTCCACTTTTCATGTGGACCCATCATGATGTGACACATCACCATAGGGTACAAAGGCTAGCTCGACCATAGATTGACACTTGTCAATTTCTTATAAATTGATTAAGTTACTTAATCAATATTTTCTTAAAATACCAATCCTCAATACTAAACTATTAAATCCTCATTATGGATAATTAGTCTTCATTAACTAAATACCCTCATAAATACATTTTTACTTAGCTAATATATTGACCCAATAATTAATCAGGATTTACTTTCTCTCTCTTTCCCTTGGGAATTCCGCGTCCCAAAAAGGGTTTTTGGTACTAATTTCAAATACCACTCTTATAATGATTATATTATAATTTAATTAATTATATTATAAAATAATTATTTTATATTATAATATAACCAATTAACTATAATACACTTAGGTTTATTAGCCTTGATTAACATATAAATCACAACCCCTGGTTTATAACTTTCTAGGCGAACCCACACAGTCAGAGCTCATCATCCCAACCTCTCAAAATTTCCATGTAATTTAATATTAAAATACTTAATATTAATTTATGTCTCAGGCCATTCCACTCCGAGAATTCTCTCCCCTCTCATTACTCCGAAGGAAAACTACAAAAGAGAAAATATTATATTATAATATATTAAAAATCTCATAATGCTTAGGCCATCTCTTTGATAGCTTCAGACTCCATTCATGTGCTCCCATATTTTTCCTCCGACAGCCAACCACGAAAAACAAGGTTCAATATTATATTATATGAAAATTATAAAACCTTAAGCCATCATACTACAAACTCTTTTCACTCTGATTGTGTGCTCCCATCTCTTTCCTCCAATGGTCAACTACGAAAATGAATGTTTATAATATTATATTATATTTGAAATATTATAATGTGTGTGCCATCACTCAGAAGGCTTCGCACTTCATTCAAGTGCTTCCTTTTTTTACTTCGATGATCCAACTCCAAAAAGGTTGAATGTAATATTATAATATATTTAAAATCTCATAACAATTATGCCATCGCTCTGATATATTCAGATTTAACTAGTGCTTTCTCCTTCCATTTATCCGATCACCAAACTCCGAAGGTAAGGAAATTTTGGTAATAATATATATGCATATATAATTCCGTTAATAAAAAGGGTATTTATATTTTTCCAGGCATTAAAAGGATGATAAATAAAATACCTTAATAATGACTTCTTCGGGAGCGTCGAAGGACCTGTGCACAGCATAAATGCTTAAACCTGGGCAACTTGGAAAGATTATTCTTTGCACAGAGGGGGGGATAAATTCCAATATTCCAATTTCTCACACACAAGACAAAATGACATCTCTTTTTATATATAAACTTTATCAACTCATTATTCCAATTATTAAAATATTTAATTGGTAACTTTGAAATTTACCATAGGTTACCAGTCTTTAACATTCATTCAAATGTGCCCAGAAAACATATAAATATATAGATGCATATATAAATTTAGGAAATTTGTATTTGTTTAATTCTTTCTAGAACATGACATTTCTTGGAGGTAAAATTCTCCATGGTAAAACTATGTTTTTACGAGAAATGACTATTCTCCTCTTTTTATGCAATTCTTTGCTATTTTCAGGGAATAGTTACCATGTTCAATTCTTTCTCCTTTGGAAATTAATTTATTGTGTAACTCCTGGTAAAATTACTTTCCTACCAAAATACTAATGAAACTTAATTAACTAAAATGCATCCAATTCCTAATTTTCTTTTTATTTCAAATTAGGAACTTGAAATTTATTCCTCCTTATTTTCTCATTATTTACTTTTAAAAATACTTTGGCTTTCTTCAACATATTTCTTATTCTTTCAAGACCAAACATGGGTATGGACTTCCCTCTAATACTGAAGCCTATCATATCTCTCAGGCCAATAGAATAGCTAGGGCTAGTTGATCAGTCTTCATGTTTATATCAGCAATTGCATTCCCTATTATTAGGATTGTTCTAGGAGGACCTTAGTGGCTTAGTAATTACTAATAACTCGGGGATTTTTTCACATAAACTACTATAAGTGACCATCCAACACTTTTTTCATACTTTGAGTGAAAAACCATTACTAAAATATTCCCCTTTCAAACAAAGACAAGTATAAAACCAACATCAAAATATGTTTTTTAACCTTATCTCATATTTCACAGCCATCCAAACAATTAGAGTGACAATTCCACCGTTTGATTAGGATAATAACTTTTATAATTATCTAGCATATGAAATCCATAGTGTTAAATAGACTTGCCATGGAAATACAAGGAACAGAAGAACACTCATCTGAACTTTAGAAATTGATGGAAATTTTTTAAAGGTGTGCTACTTTCCACCCAACCCTAGGCACAACTAATCTTGGTGTATTTTCATAGTTGGACACCACCTAGACAGAGTATGATGCTATGAGAGGTATTATTCTTTCTTCTCAGCAAAAGAGAAAATATGAAGGTCACTCTCCTTCATCTACAAGAACTCAACAAACCAAGTATTAATTCCACCAAGCAAGGGGGCTTCTCTTTTCACAAATAGATTCAACAACTACCATACACAACACAAGGGAGGAATTTCACTTCTTATTAGTCCCTCAGGACCATCCCCTCGTATTTCCATCATGATTGATTATCCAATCACTAAAATTTTGTAGCCCCGTTTATTAGCCTAATTTGAAGACAATTAACAATCGTTCATGTACCCAAAAAATGTATTTCCTCACTTCCCTCTACTTTCTCAGAACCAGAAGAGTTTATCCCACTTTTCTCCACTCATATTTGATCCCCCAACTCAAATTTGTTCAACCTCCCTCTCTACCCATGATTTTCCTCTTTTTTTTTCCTTCTACAACAAGATTTTGTGGGTCAAATCCCCCAATTCGTGGGTGAGATCAGAAACTTCCATATGGGTACTATGCCCATTCTCCCATTGATTTTTGAGAAGGACCAACCAACCACCATATTGAATGGTAATTAAAATTTTATGGTGCAGAGGACAATTTTGGGTTTTGAACATTTTTAATTCAGTAGAGTATTTCCTTGCAGGGGTCATCTCAACAAGTCATGGTTCACCTCACCATTCCCTCTCATGAAATCATAATATGTGTAGGAAACACCTTCAGTAGTTATTCAACATTTTTCCTTTTATATTAATAACATAAATATTTACATCACATCCTTTAGCAAAGGTTCAATATTTCCCCAAAATCCACACATAAATGATCCATCCATAGACTCTTAGAAAATATAATTATATTCACATATGGAGGAAACAAGGGTATTACATAATCAACATTAACAAATTCAATAGGAGGTTCCTCAATTGTCCTTTCAATCAACATAATTCGTATGTTTAACATCTCCTAAAGTAGTGAATGTGCCTCATCTACTTTACCAGCCTTAACAAAGACCTCTAGAACTAAATTATAGAGAGTTAAAACATAATATCACTAAGAACTCAATATATCTTCCAAAAATTCATTGATTTCATCTAAATGATCTTCACTGTAGAGCGAGTAAATTAGTTTGCTAAGAACATTCAAATTTTGATTTTACCTTGTCAACCTTTCGAGACTTACCTAAATCAACAGAAAAAATAGTCAAGACATGTTCACCAACAAAACCATGCATGTTTTTTACCTTAACATAATACCAAAAATATTTTTAATCATTTTTGTTGAGCCCATATAGCCCCTAGTGTTATAACCATGCTCTAATACCAATTTTAATGTACCCCAAACAAGGCAAAAACATTTTTTTCTGAAATTGTATAGCTCTTCAATGGGATTTACCTAGATTCAAACTCGACCTCTTTGAAATTATACATATTTTCACACTATTGGGTTTGATGTGGCGATCTACACACAAATATCCTCTCTTTCCATTGACTTCTCAAAAATAGTTTTTTCATGGATTCCTCCAAATCTGTCCACACATAATATAGCCTCTATTACAAGGGAAAAACTTTTTGTGGCTAAGGGTAAACCACAACAGACAGGTATGACTGCAGAAATCAACTCAATTACAACATATTCTATATAAACTAATGTGCAATAAAAGAAAGAGGCTTACTTCGATCTAACATTTGATGATGTTCCATCGTTGAGCACTTTGACCCAAAGCTTTATACCTGCGAGGAATTCTCAACAAACAAGATAAGCAAGTATATAGTGATGATATAAAAGGGGTTAGCACATCAGATAGCATAATCCATTAATAAACATTGCAAACATGCCCATGGATAATAATCATATATTTGCAAGATATCAATAGGACGAGAAAGGAGTATTTCTATTAATAATTGATCAGCAGAAGTGTCAACATTACAGACTTCTGTGTCGACATGGTTTGAAACCAAGAAACCAAGTTCCTTCCAACTGGGTCCCCACCACTTCAATCCTCCACCAATGGCAAGCTCATGAGAAAGAGCCAAAGAGGTCCTCTCGAGAATAAGGGAAGAGCTTGGGGGTTGAACACTATGTTTACACTTGAGGGATAAAGGGATGCATACTTAAAATGAAGTAATTTCTCCAGAGTAACTTTGCTCTCAAATTTGAATGCTTTATCTTCTTTTCCATAGCTCAAAATTGTTCTCTTATAGCCTTCAGAATGCAATTGAAGGGTCGAGTCGAAGCGTTTCTAGTATATGGAAGGCCAAGGATCAGAGAACTTCTATCGTGACATGGAAATCCAACCTAATTTTGTATTTTCTGGCACAAATCCTGATATATGTGAGTTGTAGTGGAGCAACAGGCGTATACGCATCTTGTATAACAGTTAGGGAACGTATATGTGGAAAAATGTATATTTTTAGCTCTGGATTCATAAAAAGTCTACATAGGGAAATGGAAAAAGGCCCTCTATGCAAGATAGCAATGGTGAGGAAAATATTTCTATAACATATGCCCACTAATGTGTGATATCAGAGGAGTATTTGCGATGACCAAAATACATTATAAATAACCCAGAAGTGGAGTGGTGGAGAACCAGCTGGATGAACTCAATTGCTCATTACATTATGTACTAACTTTGCATACATGGCTGCCAAGAATACAATGCAGATCCATGTGAAAAATATACCAAACAAGTGTTCATGGCCATGAATAGGCAAATAAAAATGTGGTTATATGCCAAAAGTTGTCATTGTCATGAACAAGGCCCAATGAAACCAGTCTCAAAAATCAATCTAAAGATATCTGTATACTATGTAATACAATATGATCTCCCATGATCACTAAAGTCAAATAGGTACTAGTCCAATGAAATGGAAGCAGCAACTCAGGAAAGTTGCGGCTAGATAGTGATGTCTTCAAGTCTTCTACACTATCCGCCAATGGTGCAAGTCTACATCATGTGAATAAATGATTTGAGGTCGAACATGATGAGACATCGTTTGATTACCAGTCATTGAAGTATACCATTAAAAAACGTGAGATAGCCTACAGATGATGAAAGTATGTATCAAGGCACTGAGTACATATCTACAAATGTGAATAAAGGAGTTGGTGTCAAACACTTGAGAAATCCATTGATTAGGAGACATTGATGTATCCCCATATGCCAGTGGCAAGAGAGCCTTCCACTAATGACTGCAAGCCTCAAGGTACTCATAAAACTCTAGGCCCCATATCCAGAATAAATGAGATGAATTCAATGGAAGGAGACTCGATGAAAGGAGAATATTGAGGTATCTCTCATTAGTCAGCATGAGGAACAAAGTAGGAGCTTCATGATTTGGTGGATATCAGACGAAGAACATGTTCACGAACCAACGACCCTATGTGTCTTTCACGTGTGCCAAATGCAATCGGTACACAAAAAGGACCCTCTGAATAGCAGCCAATGATGAAAAATTGTTGACAAATGCGAGGAAACCACCAATAAGGCTAATGGCATCCAAGACACTGCATGAATCCGAAAGTGTGAATAGATATCTTGCTGTCGAACACAAGGGAAACCACCCAGTTAACGACTAATGATGAAATTTTGATTGTTGGGTTAAAGGTGACCTACCAATGATGAAAGTAGGGCCAAGGTGCATGATAAGACCAAAGTGTCATGTGATTCTGAGACAAATTGAGGGTATGGAAGACATGCAAAGTCAACATTTATGAGGAGTGGACAACACAGGTTGATAGACTTCCTTTGAACAAGAGCATGAGACACATGGTAAACTCCGGGAGAATGGACTCAATGATGTGACAATTGGATGCAGGAGGCATCAATAACATTCTCTATAGGGACTGGAGGAGTGACCAGACGGTAGAGAAAACTTTGTAGCGGGATTAACTTCCTAAGCCCATGCTAAACCCAAAATTATGATGACACAAGTACTCAATAACTTTGTGCTTTGTTCAAAGGCGACACGACTGCTGCGAATTACAATATAGTATTCCCTTCCCGCCCGTCTTTTTTGTTTTTTCATAACAAATGAATGCTATGATACAAAGGATGGAACGAGTGTCGCAAGTAAGAAAAACTAGTTCCAGCAGTGGAACGTACCTATGCTCAATGCAAGGAAATGCATGTGGGAGATGGACACTCGGGGTGATGTTCCCTCCAGGGTATAGGGTGTCAAATTGTGAAGCATAAAAACAAGGCTCTGCTTGGTTGAGGATGCAAACTGCTTAGGCAACGGTTTATAACGCAAAGCGAGAACCGGCTAAAGGCTCAATACAGCAAGCGAGGGCATGAGATGCTATCACAAATTAACGCCAAAAAATGTTCTTTTTTATATCTTTTAGTCCACTTGGTGTGAAAAAGGGGTAAACTTGTGCCAAATAGACATCTTTTCAAATCCAATTTACGAGTGTGAAAAAGACAAGTTCACTCGACAATCTTTTCTATTTTTGATAGCGAGTCAGAAAAGAGATTAACTAGGACTCATGATCTTTCAAATCCAATTTTAATGAGTGTGAAAGGGACAAATCACTCAGTGATCTTTTTAGTTTTTGGATGATTCAGAAAAGAGCTTAATTGAGACTCATTATTGGGAGTCTAATCAACGTGTAAAGGGGGAGGCCAAGGCTCCCGTCTCGGATTTTTGTCGAAAGTCAGTATCATGTGGATAGCTGACAAGAGATTGGGAAAACCCAAGTCTTTCCAAGTCAAGGAGGAGAAGGTGCTAACAGAGGATACAGTCTCTTTGATGGTTTGAATAATTTCTCTTAATGGAAAAGACATAGGTGGGGGAATGGGATGTCCCATCAGGTGATCCCAATCAAAAGGAACCTCCTCAGGACTTGGAGGGAGAGAATTCGGGGGAAGAATAAGTCTCTCTCATTCAGAAGGGGGAAGGTGTGAAATGTTGATGACATGGTTGAAATATGTGTCATTCTCTGCAGGGAGAGTAGGGTTGACCAGAGATTGCACTGGCTTGGCCACTTCTTCCATTATAGGTTGAAGAGGATGCATAGTAACGGGGGCAAGAGACGCTTCATCCTTAACAAAGGGGCTAAGGTCGGGAGAAGATTGCATCAGTGGAACCACCGAGATGATCAAGGGAGAAGTGGTATGAAGAGAAACCATGGATGCCTCATAATTAGAAGGGCTCTTGGGTGAGCCCCACGCTTCTGGTATCTCGGCAGTAATTGGCACAAACGAGTAAGGTGACTTCCTTCACAAGTCCTGCAAAATAATTTAGTCTTATGCCTGAGGCGTCTGGGCTTCTTGATGTAACTAGCGGGGGGAAAAGAGTCATCTCCTACATGATGAGTAGAAGTGGGAGACGTGACATGGCTATGATTTAGGGAAAAAATAACGGTGCCCCCAACATAATTGGTAGAGGTTGGGGGAAAGTTATCGACGTATTTTGTAGAAGAAGTCTACCCATCTCTGGCATGACTGGAAGACATTGGCAATGGAGCACCAATATGACTGATAGTGACTGGGCTGGTGATAGATGGTGGCATTTGAGTCCATGGTCCGGGAAAATATTGATTCTGAAAAATTGCAAGCCAGGAAGGATCTTGGTGTACCTCTTGCCCTAGCCTAGAGAGGTGTTGGTTCACGCCAAAATGGTACAATGAGGTTTGGACAAGCATCGTCACTAGGGTCTCTGAAGAGACCGAGGTAGGATAAGGATTATTCTAGTGAGGATATATGTTTCCCCCTTGTGAAGGGGTCCCATAAAGAGGGTATCCTAAACCGTAAAATTGGTTCTCTCCATATGAAAGACCTGGTGGTAATTGAGGACCTGTCATGGAAAAAGTGTTCAAAGGAACTGACATGGCGGATGAAAGATACATGGGTGGGGGGTAATAAGTGGGATAGGAACCCATATGAGTACTGGCTCCTGAAAGAGAATAGCTAGTATTGGATCCGTAGGGAGGAAGGTTCCCACCTCCCATGGGGACATGACTCATATCAAACAAAGAAGTAGGCATTGGAGCCATGGTGCCCCCGGGTCCAATGCTAGGATTCATATATGTGGGCTAGGGAGAGGGCTACACGGGGGAAGGCATATCAACAAAAAAATGGCTAGAGACCCAAGGTGCAGATTGAGTGTTGTAGTTCTGCATACCATTATAAAAAACGAATGGATTTTCCCCCATGAGCGTCATGGGGGGGTTAGTAGTAAATGAGGGAGCAAAGGAACTCCACTATCCATGATAATAAAGACTCAACACAAAACCTATGGTCAACTAATGATCAAAGAGCATACCAAAAATTCAAATGACTAATATGCATGCAAATGGGCTAAGGTGGTTGAGTGGCCTCCCTAGCTAAAGAAGGTATGTCTCATCCAAGAGGGACTGAGACTCCCCACTAAATTTTGGAGGGTAACAAAATCAATTATAAGGGCCCCTCGTGGGCTTAACAATGCAATCAGTCAGATCCCCCCAAAGAAATAATCCTCCATAAAGGTTTGTGTGTGTGTTGTTTGAACCTTATCATTTCGAGGTACAAGAGTAGAATAACCCACACCATTAACCTATGAGATACCTAAGTCAAAGAACTAATCAACCACTGTATAACAGATGCACATGCAAGCAGTCGTGGTCTACGGATCACCCATTATGGAAGGGGTATCAAAGCCAAGGCAAGCACCACCTCTCAGCGGTATGGGCACTATAAATATCCCCAAATACTAATAAATGCATGGAAATATCTTTGATGCTAGGTGAGTATCCGGGGGGTTATCAGTCAAATCCTGACCAAGGGTCAAAATTTAGCCAAAAATCAAAGTGTTTGGAATCACTTCAAAATGAATAGGAGTGTAGGCCTCATCCTCAAGAATAGCAGCACTTCAAATGGGGTCAAAGGGACATCGGATGAGAGAGATGCTATCGCGTTCTATTAGTTTTCCAAGCAAGGGAAAAGAAATGTTATTTGTCTGATCCGTGCAATTGATGACATACCAAGAGTTGGTCGTATGCTGATGTGGCAGAAGATGATTGGACATGATGATGTGGCATGATCATACACTAATGTGGCGCCAATCTTTGATGTGGTAGGAAGTTGATTTGGCGGTCAGTGTAAACATTAGATGAATCATTTGTATGTGGCATTAATTTGCCCGAATGGTTTGTACTACATGGCCCGAGGCAGGCTTCCACGTGGCACTGTCTCAAAGGTTAGTATGTTAAAATTTTATGGAGTCCACAGAGTGAACCACGGACCCTACACTCATATGGAAAGCTTTTGTAGAGCCTCTGTCGATAATGTTATATGTAGTTCTTATTATGTATGTGATTATATATATATTTAAATTCGTATATGTTAAGTTTTGGCGCAAGGGTCCGGGCTGGGGATTAGCCCAAACCCTATTTATACCATACGACCATGCCATATGACCCTTTTCTATATGTTTCACAGGTTTTTTAAAACCACAAACGGTACTCCTCCAATCGCTTGACACTTGTCAAGCTTAGGGTTAATCTTGCAAGCAGTTGCCATCATTGTATTTGGGGCGGTAGCCACATTGGAACCCATGCGTCCAACACCTTCGTAGTTTGGGGGCTAGGTTCCCTAAGCATTCTAAAATTTTGTGCATTTCACGGGGAATGGCGTGTGTCTTTGGGTTTAGAATGAGAAACACCGAAGCAGGTTACTCACACAGGAAGTGTGAATTGGCGAACCAAGGACAGCGAGCTTGAAGGAAGGAGAAAATGGTAGGAGGCCTAACTTCTTCATTGTTTGGCCAAATGAGGTGCGGAAAATCTGATCTAGGGGTTTTTGGATGTTTGAATCCATTGGAATAGTTTTCAAGGGAATTTGAGAATTATTTTGTAAGTTTTACACCATTGAAGTTTCAAAGAGCTCAAGGGAGCTTAAGGCCACATTGATGGAGGTCATGCTTATATGAGCCCAAGTCTATTTTATGTGGATGAATAGTCATTTTTGACTAATTTTTATGCTATAAACACATTGGGACAAGTTTAAGAGGATTTTGAGGACTTTCTGGTCATTTTCTGAAGGAATCTTGAGGGAAGCAGGAGGCCACATGTGAGAGGTCATGCTCGGATGAGCCATGATCATTCAAAGTTCTAGTAGTCATTTTGGGGGGTTATGTATTTTGAACCCAATTGTACAGTTAGGCAAATCCATTGGAGTTGAGAAGAATATTGTAAAAAAATATTTTAAAATAATATCCCATAGAGCCTATTCCCATTGATGGAGGCTCAAGGAGATGCATAACTTGAGTTGAAATTGAACCCCTTTATCATGTTCTTATTGTTGAGTTGTTGGTTATATTTTGTTGCATGTTATGATGTTGTTGTATTTATTTAAGCAACATTTATTGCTAAATATCCTCACACATAAACACATAAGAAAATCCTTGACTTGACACATAATTTCTCTTGCACAACTAAGACATTGGAAAAGGCAAGGTCCTAAAAAAGTTTATTTTAATGGAGTAGAGGTGCTTGCATAGAAAAAATCAGCCCCCTATTTTTAGATCACTATCCCTTCAACTAACGTTGCACGACCTTGTAATTAACTTTCACGGTGTGGCCCGGAGCCTCTGATATTACCAATTATACAATGGACTTCTGACTCCTTGTCTGAGACACATATGATGATTTAATTTCCTTGGAAGTTTACTCACAAAATCCTATTCCAAGGCACTAAACCCTAAACTAGTTTATTGCACCCTAAAAATAAAATTGTGACTAATCAATTTTAGTTTTAAAGAGTAAATTTTATTGGATGTGATTAATCAAAAGGGTATGGAAGTGAAACTGATGGTGTTATGACTTCCTCTGCAGGAAAATAAATATGGATATAATGCAAGTCTATATTTAACTTTTCAATGAATGATACGCTAAAAAGCAATGTAGTCTTCAATTTCAAATCTGCAATTTAGAAGTAAAATATGATCTTTCACAAAATGTGCTATGCTAATGATGAAAATTCAAAGACATAAATGCCAACCAATGCAAAATGCCTATTTTTTGTATTTTTCAATATTCCTAAAAAGAAAATGCATGGGCCGATGACAACAGCGGATAGTTCCTACGATTGTATAAGCGATAACTCAAAGCGGAATACAGGCTGACTAAACAGAACATCCCATAAACTAAGGACAAATTAAAATAGAAACAAGAAAAACTACACCCAAAATTCCAACTCGAATAGGCTTCTGTCATCCCGGATAATCTCCAGCAGTGCTTATAGAGATATAAAAGGCTCCTTCGATCTTTAAAATCCTACCCATCCTTTCGATGAGCAAACAAGCAAGGGAAATGGTATACAGCGATTATTCGGGAGAGCAGGTATATATGCTTCTTAGGTAAGGGCGACAATGATGTATACGTGAATGTGAACAAGAGGGTGTATATGCTGAGCATGTACAGGCAAGGGTAAGGCTGAAAACTGTGACTTAGAGTGAACAAGATCTATCAAGCAATGATACGAAAAGAAACAAAAAATAACGAGAGCAATGTAAGGAGAAAAATTACTTCAACCCTTAGAGGAAGATCTCTCCCGATTAGATGCATGGTCTGTTACAGCAGGAAAAACTCTTTATGGAAAAGTGAAACCAAAGCAGACATGTATTGCCAATCCAACTCAATTCCAACATATTCTATAAACTAATGTGCAATACAAAGAAAAGGGCCTACCTCGATCCAACATTTTGATGATGTTCCACCATTGAGCACTTTGACCCCTAAGCTTTATACCTACGAGGAGTTCTCAACAAACAAGATAAGAAAGTATATAGTAATGATATAAAAGGGGTTAGCACATGGGCATAGCATGAAAATCAGTAATCAAACATTACAAACAACCCATGGATAATAATCATATATTTTCAAGATACCAATAGGATGGGAAAATTATTTCTATTAATAATTGATCAGGTGAAGTGACAACATTCTGGAACTTTAAGTTGGCATGGTTTGAAACCAATGAACCAAGTTCCTTCCAATTGGTTCCCCACCACTTCAATCCTCCACCAATGGAAAGCTCATGAGAAAGAGCCAAAGTGGTCCTCTCGATAATAAGGGGAGAACGGGGATGAACACTATGTTTTGACTTGAGGGATAGGGATGTAGACTCAATATGAAGTCATTTCTCAAGAGTAACTTTCTCTCAAAGTTGAATCTTTCTCTTCTTTTCCATAGATCAAAATTGTCCCCTTCTGACCTTGAGAATGCAAGCCCGAAGGGGTTGAGTCAATTTTTTCAGGTATATGGAAGGCCAAGGATCGAGAGATCTTTTAATGAAGTGACATGAAACCCGACCTCATTTGTATTTTTTGTGCCAAATCTGATATATGTGATTTGTAGTGGAGTAGCAAGCATATACGCATATTGCATGGCAGTTAGGGAGAATATATGTGAAAAATGTATATTTTTAGCATTGGATTCATCAAAAGGGATAAAAAGTCGGCATGAGGGAAATGGAAAAAGGCCCTCATTACAGGAATAGCAATGGTGAGACAATCTTGCTATAACAGCCTCATCCAATACTTCTTTGACAAATTTTTGAAATCAACATTTCACTTTTCCTCAAGGCCTATGTGCTAAAACTAAAGCTAAGAATACTCTCTAGTAATTTTCCCAAAAGTATGAACTTCAAAATCCTTCAACATTCATTCCCTAGAGCCCATAGTATCGAAATCAAAATCCTTCAACATTCATTCCCTAGAGCCCATAGTATCGAAATGATGGGCTCTTAGACCACTTTTTCAAATGCCTCAATTTGATCTCCTCTTTAGGACTCTACGAAGGTAATTGGACATGCAAGAACACAATATTCACCCTAAATACAATAAACAAAGATCTAGTATGAAAATATTACATGTAAAGAAGAAACATGGATACCACACAACAATAATGTGGAAACTACACGTTGATTCTACATAATTACAACCATAAATTTATATTTTATTGCTTGAATTGGCTCCTACTAACAATAAAATGAACCTTCTAGTGGAAAATAATGAATAACTATGTCATTCTTCTACTAAAAATCAACACATATTTTAAGAAATACTTATATTAGTCCCTCACAGTGATTTTTTCAAAGACATTACACTCATCCTGGGCATTATATAAGTTACATCCACAACTTGAAAATTGTCCTAGTGACAATGTTCTTAAGTCATAGTGCTCAAAGTTTTATAACGCACAAGCACCAAGAGAAATATGAGAATAGATATCTAAGAATAGGAAAGAATGAAGTCGCAATCAAGAAGACATCAAAAAAATGGCCAATTAAGAGACTCAAGAATAATGCTCAAAAGAATACTCAATAGTAGTTCTTGAAAAATTCTGGAGCAGAAAAGGGCACCAAACCCAAAGAAAGGGCACACCAAGCTAATTCAACAATTTTTAAATATTGAGTTTTTGGATGTGGTTCTCATAAATATTTCTTGGGATTTAGTTCTCAAAGAAATAACATGAACGTAGACAAAAGGAAATATGGGAAAGAGAAAATTGATAAAAGAACCTTGAGCAAGGTAGATTTGAGTAGGACAAAAATTGACTAGTATTGATTGCTTGGGAGACATGTTAAGAAAACGTTTTGGTCATTCTTCTTAGAGAAACCAAGGAAAAATCCAAGAAACATGATGAAAATTGACAAACTAACAAAGTGTGGGAAGTTAGTAATGGAAATTAGTGCTAGGAAAATCCAAGAGCACTAAATGGAAAATTCTTGATGTTAAATGGTGACATGGAAGGGCCTTTGGATTTAAGCAACGCTCGTGATTGTATCCAGTATACAATTGATCATGGTCACAAAATAAAGGCATTATGGGTGGGCACCATTATCAATTGAGAGTCCAACATAGGTCTCAATCACCCTGCAATGAGTTATAATTCTATATCTATAGACAATAGGCATCTTACATATGACTTTGCGACTTAGATGGAAATTTCACGTATTTCTTTATATGATTCACAAAAAAAAAAAAGTTGGTGAGATTGCATTGCCTTTTCACCATAAATACTTGACAATATTATAAGTGGGAGTGCATATGAGAGAGCAAGGTCTACAAATGCTACAAATATGAGACAAATATATTATATTAAAAATAAAAAAATGTCAAATAAAGTCACTATAGTCTAGGATATACTTGAATCTAGCCATATAATAGAAATGCTCACATAAGAGCTATTAAAAAAAAAAAAAATTATGAGTGTGCTTACTAGGAGTTGTGTTTCTTGAAGGAAATGAAACAAGTAGAAGAGTTGAAGTAAAAAGGATAATGTTTCCAAGTGATTCCAACCTTAGGATAAACCATTCCATATCAATGTTAGTGTGAAAGAAAATACTTACATCTGCATCGATAAGATTCAAGTTCTTTTCCTTGAATCTCTCTACCATGTTAAATTATCTGATTACCACTAAACTTAATGTTGTTTCAATAGTGTTGTTCATTAGAGGCATTTTAGTAGTGCCATTGATCCTTGTTATCTCTCTTCCAGACACTAGATAATACATATGTGTTGGATAAGGAAACTTTGGAAGTTAAGCACAGTAAGTGAGGCAGAGTGGGCCAAAGGGAACAACGTGTGCTGAAAAAGAAGGAATACTAGCATGACAAAGGGCAAAGGAAGCAACGCATGACAGGATTTGCAGAAATCCAGTGCATATTTGGAAAAATCTAACCATGTTAGGGTTAGGGTTTTGGAGTCATAATGTAAGGGTTTTAACACATTTTTTAGTATAAATAATATGTATGAGGTAGATTGAAGGATCATCTTTATCTTGTATCTTTGAGAGAGAACTTACTTTTGGAGATTCCTTTTTTATTTTTGAGTCTGTGTATTGTTGAGAGTTGTGGAGATTGGTAGGAGTTGATGTAATTGAGGTTTAGGTTGCAATTTGTGGAGCTTGTTGCGACACTGGTCAACCTCACCACCATTCACATATCCTATGATGTAATTCCTGCAACGTTATTTTGATGAAAAAGAAGAAACAAAAAGAATATATTTGTGGACATATCCACAAGGGGGGTAAACCGCAGTAAAAACATGTGTTGCAATGTGTCTGAATGATTTTTTTATTTCTGCAATTATGGTTAAATGGTTAGATGATTGAATTGTTTTAATTACAGTGCACACTAGAATATGTATGAAAAATGAATATTATGAATGAATGAAATAGTAGATATAATGAATGGTATGATAAAATGCATGTCTAAGTAGAAATAGAAGTAAGAAGAACACCCCCAATCCCTTCCATTACTGAAAACACCTGCATCCTTCAGTCACCCATAAACCATCTCGGGTGAGACTGTGTTTTTCACTCTATGCGTGGTGTAGCTTTCTGGTTTACCAGAAGGGCCGATAGTGAAAAGGGTTTTTTTGGAGAAATAAGGTAGAATCTGGTTCAGCCCATACATCCAAAAAATGGTTATATTGTTGGTTGGAACTCAGAAGAACAACCTAGAAGGGGTTTGTTGAATAACATGCAGTGGTAAAAAGGGATGTTCAAGCCATGGAATCCTACGAAGCAAGAGATTGAAAGATGGTTGTGTTGAGCAATCAACACACCCTAAAAGCATTATCAAATTTTGTCACTTTTTGGGTACCACTTGTTTCTTCATTGTCTGACTCGATTTCATTTTGGGAAATGGTTTATATTTGTTTGTTTCCATGTCTCTTATCACCTAGTAAGTTCTGTTTGAACTTGTGAAACCTCATGTCTAAAATACCTTGACACCCAAATTAAGAATCGACAGCTAAACAATGCACCTAACACGCTCAGGTTCGGAATTGAAAATAATTCAAGTAAAGGAACCAGACAAAAACAACATTCATTGAGCATCGATTCTCATCGACATCAGCAGAAGGTCGTTTTGGGTTTGCATAAGTTATTCACATAAAGGTTCGAGCGATAGTTGATCCCCTTCGGCATCGGAAAAATACGAGAAGGACGGACATTAACAAAGGAAGTAAAAAAATCGTCGATAGTCGATGGCCAATACGCTTTATCAGGATCAGGGAAATCCAGAAATATCACAACAATAATTTCAACCATAATAATTTTTTCTCTGATCATCGATCCCCGATGCATTTTCGGCATCGGGAGTTTTTCGAGGGAGTCTATCCAAGAGAACTTGGGTAAGTTTGTCGTCGATCGTCGGTCCTTGACACTTTTCGGCGTCGACAAGATAGGATTGGGTTGTAGAATGTATGGCTTCAAGAAAACCGTGACTCTGATTAACATGGGCAATTAAAGTCACTGCTCTCAATTGGCATGTGTCTTTACCACATAAGAGGGTCATACAGTCTAGTTTTATCCCGAGTCATTTTGGTTCCCTAGGTCCTAGTCATGCATCCTAGTCATCTTTGCCATGTCATATATGTACGGAAATATCGATCGACGTCAGAACTTTTGCAGGAGGATATCAACGAAAATTTTCAAAGCACAATCCCGACCCCCTATCCACCAACTGAAAGAGAAGAACGATGGGACGTTTGCGGCATTAGATATGATCGGATTTTGGACATTTAAAGAACTAGTTAACTCTCGATCCCGCATTATTTTCTACCCCGTGCGCTGATTAGACAACAACATTTTGAAATCGTCGATAGACCACATTACCAATAACACCTTCGCCATCAACCCATGATGAATTTAAGTTTAAACATCTCTGAAGATCTGGTGGAAGATTTATTGAAATTTCACTCATAACTCGAATTGAATGGTTGATGCGACATAGTAAGGTCATCCATATTTAAATCTCTAGAACTATTTTGAACAAACTCATTATGCGCGTAATTTGAATTCCAAAGCATCCGAAGGAGAAAAGTGAGCAATTTGAGACTGTACTGATCCTTTTGATTATCAAAACCAGTTTTAACAAGATTCAGAGGTATGTATCCAAGTATGTCAATTTGTTGGTTATAATTTATATATGCGCACCCAATTTTATTGCACAATATCTAAACTATGTTATAGTTGCAGGTAATATGTCACCAAGAAATCCAACCACCAAATGCTTGTCAAGAGCACCAAAGATAAAATAAGTCTATATAGGCAAAGGTTCTTCTCCGAGGACCACGAGGCAGTTGGAGTACGCCCCTAGGTAATAACCTTTCATGAAAACAACAACAAAGAAATATTTTGTCCAGCCTTCAGCCTTTGGTGATACAGAGGAAAGCATGAGATCCAAGGTAGAGATCCCACAATGGGGGGATCTATTCAACACAATTACTCGATAAGAATACCCAGAGTATATCCCACACAGCGACCCAAACGTAAGGGTGCTCGATGACCAGGTGTTCCCCAACATATGACAGTCGTATTTACATATGGTGGCAAGAAAAACCCCCGTTTTCAATTGCATACAGGTTCTGAAATGGCTCATCGACCATACGGATGGGAAGAAGTGATTGATCAATGATTATAATGGTGGATGCATCATATTTTTCCTCCCGATAGAATTCCAGAAATACTACAAGATCAGGGACACTGAGGAGCATCTCAACATGGACATCGTGGTGAATTTCTATCAATTCCATGACACCTTCCGGTTAATGGATTCATGGTGGTAGGAGGACAATAAGTTCACTAACCGGAGAAATGGATGGTATGGAAGAATCATCCTGAGGGATCCATACATCTATTTGATGGCTCTCATCTACCGGCTATATGGAGAAAAGGATTGCTCCAAGTTTTCAGAAGCATGGATTCCTTTAGCATACACAGTGGTGATTTTTGGGAGAAGCTTCAACTGGGGAGTGATAATCTCGAAACAATCGAGCATATGTGTACAACAGGATCATATGTCGAAGGAAGGGGAGGCACCCTCTTTCTACATGGCCTCGTACCTACTCAACTTCATGTGCGCAAGGAACATCTTCATCAGCATGAATCTAAGTTGGCATGCTTTGGAGCTCCCGGTTCACGTCTACTTCGGCATACTATGGGAGAACAGGTACAAGAAGTCTTATGCACTCATCTACAATGAATTCATCGCTCTCATTTATTTTATTATTTTTAAGAAGGAATGCCCAAGACTATCTGTGGTAGCCAAGAAAATGATAGCAAAGGTAGGCCATTGGTATTTAGATGAACACTCAACCTACATCAAAGTTTTCAAGGCCACTAGAGCACAACATCTCCTATCCAGTCATGTCTCAAACCGACTCGGTGTGGGGGAAATTTGTTATTAGACCATCCTACAAGGCTATAATGCCACATTGGTTAAAGACAAGAAATGGGCTTTCATACCTTATGGTTTTCATATAGGGTTTTATCT
>SNQJ01S0028145.1:166786-202379 GCA_010110895.2 Picea sitchensis | reverse complement strand
CGTCGCACCCTTCATTTGATTGAACAGATCATCAATTCTCGGCAAGGGATACTGATTCTTGATCGTAGCCTTGTTCAGTTGACGGTAGTCAATGCAAAGCCTCCATGATCTATCCTTCTTTCGAATGAAAATAACAGGTGCACCCCACGATGACACACTAGGACGTATTAGTCCCAGGTCCAACAACTCCATCAGTTGCATTTTCAACTCTTGTAACTCTAGGGTGGACATCCGATAAGGCGTTCTTGCTATTGGTTCTGTCCTCGATTTTAAGTCTATGGTAAACTCCAACTCTCTCTCCGGTGGCATCCCAGGTAACTCCTCCCGAAATACATTTGTAAACTCTCTCACCATCGAAAGGTGTCCTAGACCTTCTGTTACTCCCTTCTCGTTTAACGCAAGGATCGCATAAATCTTGCACCCCTTACGCATACTCTTCCATAGTTGTAAGGAAGAGAGGAACCTCAGGGAAACTCCCTATTTCCGTCCTACAATCACACATATTTGTACCTCGTCATCGAACAAGCTCAATTGTTTCGTCTTACAGTTGAGTATCGCCTCATGCGATTCCAACCAATCCATACCAATTACGACATCATAAGATCCTAAGATCGTGACATACAAGTTGTCCCTCTTGACAAACTCTCCTAGGTTAAGGGCACAACCCATAAACTTTCCTCCAACCTTCTGTTTAGCTCCCGAGGCCATCTCCACGAATCTAAACTCATTATGTTCAACTACCTTAAACTTAAACCTTTTTAGCGTTACACCAAAGATGAAACTCTTGGTAGCACCGGGATCTATCAAAATATTAAGGCTCTAGTCAGCGATAGTACCAGTCGTCTCGAGCACAGTCGACTGGTGCTCTACCTGGTATTTATTCACCGCTGCATGAATCCGATGGGCCTTGTCCATATCTCCCATGGTAGTGGGTTCTGCTGATCCAGATGATCGGGTCCTCTCCACAGGACAGTCGCACTAGTAGTGCGGTTCCCCACACGTCCAACACCCCTTCTTCGGCCCAGTAGTCCTGGTACCCGAAGTAGAAGATGACGGACCACCAGCCTGGAACCCTGGTCTGTTCTGCTGAACAGGCCTAAATTATTGTTGTTGTGGGTGACGCTGTTCCTGATGCTGTGGTCCCCGATAAGGTGTTAGCTGTTGAGGCAGCGGTCGTCGGGGTTTAGAGAAAGTGGGTCCCCTCTGGAAGCCAAGATATCCTGGTGTATGTCTCACCGATGTCTGGTGTTGTGGTGTTCCAGATGAAACCTGCCCTTCTGGTCTTGCTGGAGTCCTAGTCTGAACCCCACTGATAAGCTCCTCCTCTGTTATGAGGGCCTTCTAGATAACATCATGCAAGGTTTGAGGCATCAAAATCCTAACCTTTGCATGCAGGCTACCGTTAAGGCCAAACATGAACTTGTTGACCTTAAGCTTCTCTGTGTTAAGGTGTGGAGCATACCGGAGCAACTCCATAAAATGGGCCTCGTACTCGAGCACCGTAGGGCCTCCCTATCGTAAGGCTTTGAACTCATTGAGCTGACGCTCGATAAATTCCTCTGAAAGGTACCTCTCTCGGAACTGTTCCTCAAACAGTTCCCATGACACGTCTTCTACGGCCATGTTCAGCTGCAATAGGAGTGTCTTCCACCATAGAAGAGTGCTCCCCTTAAGTTGAAAGACCGTGATGCGGACCTTCATGTTGGAGGTATAATCACAAAGTGCGAAACACATCGCCATGTTCTCCAACCATGTCTCGGCAGCTACGCCATCTGGGGCACCAAAGAGCTTGAGAAATTTGACCTTCTCAAGTTCACGGTGAATGCTACCAGTAACAGTCGGTGTGCGCAGCAGAACCTCAGCAGGTGTCGGCACCCTGGCCTCATCTCTATCCAAATGGTTGATCAGTGCCTCAGACATGCGCTGAAAATATCTCATCATCCTGACAACATCGCCAACTGCTATTTACTCCTATCTGAGTGCTCGTCTCCCTGGTGGTTAGACTGCTCAGGTGTGGATGCTACTAGAGGCATCATGTATCCTCCCCTAGCACCCCGTCGTCTGCCTCTGCAGCATCCTCTAACCATCATTACCTGGACGAGAACAAGTCAACTCAATTAGCAACAGTATAATCAAATCATAACAACGAAAGCCGTAGGGATCCCAAGTCACGGGTTGAACCCGCTCTGATACCATATGTAACGATCATCCTCGTTACGATGACAAACCTCTTATAACAAGTGCAGAAATTATTAATTTTTTTTTGTGTGTGTGCACGCGTGTATAAGGGAAACAAACACCTTCGACACTGCGTCGCCACCTGAAGACGAACAAGACGCAAACCATGATGAATAAAACAAGATGACATAAGACGCACAACAAGTAACTGCATGCATTTAAGGATGATCAATCGACAATAAGTAAGACTGACTACCCACCCGACCTACCCTGCAATGGTTAGGACCTCCAAGACACACAATCAATGCTCAAGCCCAGGTTCCCATCGATTTTAACCAGTTAAGATCTCAGGGCTGGCGACTGTTCTGAGGAACATGGAGGTGTCTACATCCCGCCCGACACAACTGACCAAGCCGTCTAAGCTAAGGACAAACATCACTGAAACGCAACATTAAATGCATAGGTAGCTAGAACCCTTACCGTAAGTAACCAAGCACGTCATGGTTTACCTAATCAAGTGTAACCTTTTACTTATAATAAACATCAACACCCTCCATGGGTAGCGCAAGCTAGAGTGACTTCATCAACATTCCAGAGTCCTATCGTTTATGCAAGAAGTCGAAAAGGTGAAGGAGCGAACTAATTTATATCAAACAAATTTTATTTTATTTTTTTATTTTTATTTTTTTCAAACTCCGGTAGACGAAACCCCCCCTAAGATTTATTCAACGCCCTCAACATTCAGAAATAACATTATCCTCATTACATTAAAACCATACTCAATTTATATTGAAAACATATCCAAGTTATGTTTAAGCATTATCCAGATATAATGAAAACCATATTCAAGTTATATTAAGCATTATCCAATTATATTAAAAACCAATCCAAAATTATATTGAACTGTATCCAAATCATATTAAACAATACCCAAGGTAAATTAAAACAATTCCCATTTATAATAGAACCATACCCAATAAAACATTTCCCTCAACATTATTAAGACAAATATTCCCATCCGAATAATAAGATAGGCTTGCTTAATTTAGTAGATTGCGAATAACTACCAACAATTGGATGAAAAAGGAACTATATGACTAAATTCACTGTCATGGATCCATACCAATAAAAAAAATGATTGTAAGGAGAACTGAATTACCATTAAATTCAGATCGAACTGTGGAAGTAAGGATCACATTTCAACTGATAAATGTATGTAAATGTATTTGCTACCGAACTACACCAATGAAGAATTTCTTCCATTGACAAGGTAAAAACATTAAAAATTTATTTTTAATTGACAGTTGGTATTTAATCCTGAAGCTCAATCGATCTCATTCTGACATCTATTCCCATTTCATCAACGCATTTTCAGTGGCCAATCATCTTAATAAAGCATAACTCAATAATATGGAATGTTGTTGTTTATTTTTGTTTTAAAATAATTTTTAAAGGTTGTTGTCAGAGGTTAAGCACACTCAGACAATCAATGCACATAGATATCTACGTCTACTAAATCCAACCTAATCTGACCGCATTAATCAATGATAGAATCATAATTTCTGTCACCAACTAACTTACCATAAAAGCCAAAAATGGAGCAAGTCTGAAACATAGTAAATAAGGGTTTCTTATAAATGCAAAAATAGGAGGGCGTGGTCAACATTCGCTGCCCAAAATGCAGGGGTAAGTTTCCCTGGCCTGCCCCAGACTGAATTTTAATAAATCGTTGTCATATACATAGTCCCTTGAATAATACTGTTAAGTTTTTAAAAGGGGTTGTTGCCAGTTCTCTAATTAAAACAAGAGATTCATTGGCGTTTTTTATAAGGGGTCGCTGGTGCAAATCCATGGGTATGGACAACACGCTCAGGCAGATATATTAAAATATTCGTAGGCGTTTCAAATCAACAGACTCAGTCTCAAATCCAAGCAACCCGTGGGCGTTAAAGACAACAAAAGGGAGGCGTTTACAGACAAAATCATGGTCAACTAGACAGTAGAAGTGGATGCGTTTTACAGGAAGAATTGTGGTCAGCCATTAACATTAATTATACCACCCCAAACACGCAGTCTAACCACCTCCAACTCAGTAACTAAACAACAATCAAGGAGGAACATTTAGGGTCCTTCAAGTGTAACAACACGGGAATGAGTAAGATAAAACACAATGACTCTAGGATAAGAAAAAACGTTGTTGGACATAATCACATTTAAATTACCATTCGAACATCAATCGCTGAGTCTGAACAACCGAATCTCTGAGATAAAAAAAAAAACATCCCAACAAATTAACGAGATGAGATTTAACCATTTACTAAACGACCTGGAGTAACATTTTATTAACCAAACGCCCTGGCATACTGGAACGAAGGACTTGCAGCCATATCAACACCGAGAAATCAAACAACTGACCAGAAGTTAATTACAAGGGTGGGTTGTGCCTGTTCGCTCCCAAGACAAGGAAGGGCAGCCGAAGGGTTGAGGGCGAGATAATTTTCATTGGATAAAATATGTAATAATCAAGTAAGGGTTCGCTGTTGTCAAGGAAATTCTTCACCGTCAACAAGGGTAAAACAAGGTGGGGGTGACGGCGAATACATATTTCTCGCATTAACCAGAGATAAGGATAATAAAACTAAAAATCAAGAACAGTAGCAGAACATTATACAAACTTAACATCAATTTTACTTTTCCAATATACGAGCAGATCCAAGTACACATCCTATTACCATCTACTCAACATAATTGAAAAACGTACCATTGTCTGTTCACCTGCCTTGAATGATGCCCGCATGCTCCATACCGCTCCCGCTCACCGACCGTCGAGACCTCACCGGTACCTCCCAGCCAACGCTAGGGGTACTCTACTTCCCCCTTAGCCCCCCAAGCCGCAAAGGTCCCACACAGTATCCAAATGGTATGTCTAGATCCCAGCTCGCCTCGCAAGGCCGAGCTACCACTCCTATTCGAGCTGGGAAATCCCAACTCCTCACAAGTAAATCAGTCAAGTCACTAATCCGGCAGCGTAACGTTATGCTAACAGTTGATCCCCTTCTTCCTCCTCCTTCGTCTCTTTTATAGAGTTTTAGAACTTCCCACTTTCCCCAAATTTCATTTACTTTAAGTTTTAATTAAACCTTCTAAAAAGTTCTCTTTTGTACAAGTGTCATTCATCCCTCACGTTTCTCCATTAACTATTTTCTTTAAATTATTAAATTATCTTATTTCCCTCACCCACCTAGAGTTGCTCCTAAATTTACTCCTAGGTGTTCCTAGATTCCTTTACAGGTTTTAAATACTTTCCCTAAAATGAAGTTGTTAATTTAGTTCAAATTCGAAGATTCTTAATTGCAGATTCTTCACTATGTTGACCTCGCTTTTTACCATAAGTTCCCCTCTTTGCCTTATTATGTTTCCTCCATTCCTTAGTTTCCTAATTTTTATTATTCCCTTCTTTTCCCTTTTTATTAGAGCCAAAATGGCAGTTGCGCTATTTAACCTCTTTTCCTTTTTATTAAGAATTTAATATCTTTTACACTTTCACAAGTTAAACAATTAAATTCTTCTTTACAATTTTAAATCCATTGATTTGAATTAAATTCTTACTCTTTTCATTTTACCCCAAAAATTTTATGAAGACTAAAACTATTACTTATGTGGTTTTTAGTTTAATTTTTTTTTTTTTTATAGGGTATTTTTCTTAACGTTAGACAAAATTTTACCCCTAGAGAAGTTTTAGACTTAGGACTTAGATTCTGAACTGGGCGACATTTAATTAGGGAAGTTGGTCAAGAATTTCTTAAGGTGTTAAATGTCTTAGGGCCATCTAGGTTTGTTCCTTCATCATCATCAACGTGACGTGCTCTTCAAGACGCACCTTGTGCTCAAAGGGTGCCACTTGCCTCATTTATTTCTTTTGCGCGACGTGCCCTTCAAGAATCACCATGTACTCCAGGGGTGCCACTCGCCTCTTTTTTTTCTTTTGTGCGATGTGCCCTTCAGGATGCACCATGTGCTCCAAGGGTGCCACTCACTTCTTGACTAATTGGTAGACATCAATAACCCCTAGAGTCAACACTCCGCCAGGTGAACTTGTGGGAGACTAAGGGCTTCTAAGGAATAAGGCCCCCACCTTATTGTGCGTCCCTTAGAATCATCGCGAGCATAGTCTGCCCTCGCGACATCGTGGGTCCTCTTGAACTAGGTAATCGTTAACCTACAGTTCGAGCCACGGTGGGAGTGCTAGTAGGCTGTGGCAGGACTGTTGTCCACACCTCTCCCTCAACCTCTCTGGTAGTCGTCTGTGGCCCCTTTACTCCATATGTGAGTCTGGTCGGCAAGCTATCGTCAGCCTGCATCATCAACAAACATGTGAGAACATGTCCACATCATATCATCTGATCAAATGTACTAAAATCACAGTAAAATAATCAAACCCCAAAAGCACACTCCCTAACTCAATCCAAAGTCCAAGGGGTTCCGTCGATGCCTCTGCATCCTCAAGGTCCAAAACCCTGCACACTCAGTAAAACCAAGTCAATAGCACCTGTCTATGTCAATGTTGTAAGCATCATGTCATCTATCATAACGCATCATAATTAAGGACAAATGTTTTAATATCATAATAGTCTGGATCACTTGCGAGCAAGTGTCCTCAAAGAATAAGTTTTCTCAATGCCCCAGAGCGGGATGTTACAAAGAAGTTTGACAAGAGTGGCTTGTTATCGCTCAGTTTGTAGTTTAGACTAAAGGATAAAGATCAAACTGGCGTAACATGAACCTTCCCCACCCAATGTCACCTCGATGGGGAGGTTATTTCTATTTAGGGAGGTTATCCCAGGGGAGACATCCTCGACAACCTGGGGTTTTGAAGAGGCTAAGATACAAGGAAAATTTTAAAGTTTCCTCCTCACAGGTTACCACCTAAGCCAGATAGCCCGACTAAACAGCCAATAAAATGAAGTGTATGCCCTACTGAAAACACCTGCCCGGAACAAGACAACAACAACACAATATATATATTGAGGTTCCAGTTACGCCAGTTTGACCTTTATCCTTTAGCCTACGACCTAAACTACAAACTATGTGATAACATGGCTCACACACCCAATTATATCACAGGTCATTCAACACCTCTAGTCTACAACTTGTAAGACAATATCCTCATATACCAGGAGTGATTGTTTCTCTCTCCAAATTCAACACTTAAGCCATGAATATTAAAAGGGTTGCATTCATCTTCTATTTCTGGTCACTCATGATTCCAACAAACATATGCTCGTGCTCAATATTCTTTTTTCTAGGAAGGCGTGAAGAAGTACATCCTCACCTTTGTCACAGAATGTGATATTTCCCAACGTAATAAATAGGAAACTATCTAGACTCCAAGAGCTCTTTATCCATTACCGATTCCAAATTCTATTTGGACCGACATATCTGTGGAATTTATAGTGGGCCTTCCCAAAGTCGGCAACAAATCTGTCATCAAAGATGTGGTTGATCGCCTCTCCAAGTATGCACACTTTTGTGCCTTACCACACCCTTTTACACCCAATATGGTAGCCCAAATTTTCATGGAGCATATTTTCAAGCTGCATAGCATGCCAACATCCATTGTGTCTTATATGGATCCAACATTCACGAACACATTTTGGAAATAATTGTTTAAATTACAAGTGTAACGATCCTCTAAATACATTTAGGAAAGGTTGAAAAACTACAATGTTATTAAGATTAATTATGATAACATAGAGTAATTTTTTTTTTGGTTCATACATAAGTAAGCAATTTTTAAAAGACAAAAGTTTAATTGACATAATCAAATAACTTACAAGTTTGCACAACTATATTCAACATCTATAAACAATAATCATTAAAATTTTAAAAACTATTCTTGTGCAACTAAAACAATGCTTGCTCAATTTACCCTTTTAATCGTATCACACCAATTTCCAAGAATCAATGTAATAACAAGGATAAAATAAAAGTGAGCATCTCCTTAAACGTAACATCTAATTAATTTAAATAGATTTGTGCAACTTACGCATGATTTAGTAACGCGCAAGTGCATTTATTTTCCAATACACACTACCATAATTTAAATTATACCGTTTCACTTTCTAAATCATTTACTAAACATCATTAAAGTCACGACTTTATTATAAATACTAAATATAAAATAATAAAGTCAAATGGCACTTATAACAATGATGAAATTTCATTATTAACATATATTAATGACAATTCTTCGTACATAACTCATATAGAAATCCTAATATAACTTTAATGTCAATTCATTAAAGTATAACTCATTAATAATTAAAAAAAAAATAAAAAATTGATCATTAATAAAGTAAACTAAGTAAATCATTAGCCATCAGCTACTTTCTTTCTTTCTTTATTTATTTATTTAATTATACACCTCTATTAGATGTGTCTCTTTAGACAAACTGGTTATTACATAACCACTCCTTAACTGCACCCAACATGCAGTCGTACCCGACTACGTATATCGCATTTTTTTTAACGTTACAAGTGTTGTCGAGGTCGTTGTGCAACTAACAATTTTTAAGTTTTCAATAAATTATATATATAAAGTTGTCACATCAGACAAGAATTTCCATGTATAGATATTATACACAACATAATCGATTCTAGATATGAACATAATCGTACATATCTACAATAAATAAGAGTACACGTCCCTCACATGGAGAATAATTCATCACTTATTGATTATGAAGTGTGCCATAGTGACGGTGTCCAAACTCTAAACAATAGTTAAAACTCCATATACTTGCAATTGTAAAAAATTATAAGGAGGAATTAATTAATTGGTTTTCTTAACGTATTTCTATTTAATCAAATTGAAATAGACATCAGAGTGATGATTTAATAGCAGTTTTAATCCAACGAGAAACTACCCACTATCCTATGGGACGTTTTTCGATTTCTTCACAATGATCGCCACCTGTAAATTTATATACAAGTCGAGGGCCATAGGATACATGTACTCGATTCACTAGTAAGGTAACTTAACCTTTAGCTCCATCCTAATATTTTATTAAGCCTTTAAACTACAATATTTACGCCCAAAGGTATACACCTATTGAAGATGGGCACAAGTAATGATCTTTTAATTATAAAAATTAATCTAATAGTTAGTAATTGAAGATGCTGGCATATTCTTAGTCGTCCTCCTAAATCAATGGATGAGATTTCATGTTCATAACTTTCTTGCATTTTTTAATGCTTACCTTTCCTTGTTTACTTTTTCACATTTACTTAATATGATTAATATTTCAGTGCCATTACTGATTGCCACTTTTACCTAATTAACAAAGATTAATATGTTTAAAACACCTCCGTTGCTTATTTTTGCGTCTGCGTGGTGGGTTTTGAGAGTGTGGAAATGAAAATTTGTATTTTATCGGTTTAAAAGATCATTGTTAGTGGGTGGCCGCTTGTGGCCACGTGGACTCACCATCCTTGCCATGAGTTTCAAATTTCACAGGTTTCATGCCGCGTGTGACTTAATAGGAATGTGAAGCATTCCATGGTCGTTGTTTCAATTAAGGGAGATGCCACACTTAGCATGAGTTTCAAATTTCATAGGTTTCATGAAGCGTGTGTGGTTTCCTGGCGTGTGGTTGACCAATCTATTGTTGGCACGCGCTTCCTCTACCATATGATTACTTGTATTTTGCATGCATATATCATCCCCTACCCATAGTTAAAATAGCTAGCCCTAAACTCTTCCATGAGCCTGCACCTACGCTTGAGCCCTTATCTTCTGTAGTTTGAATTTTTGTTTTGCTATTGTTTGAATTAAGTTTTGCATTTTTTCTATGCATAGGGTTCATTAATTATCATAATGCGTGGAGTTTTGGATTCAAAGAAAACGTATATAGGCACCTGGTTACACTATTAACAGATCTATTCTATTGAAAGCAAAATCTGGGCACCTGGTTACACTACTAACACATCTATTCTATTTGAGAGATCTGAAGTTTAATTCGCATTTGTAATTTTTCATAATGCCTTAGGTTCCATTTTCATCTTCACACATTATCATAATGCTCTGGGTTCTGGATTCAGTGTAAACTTATTTGGCCACCTCCTTACACTACCAATGGATCTATTCTATTATGCACGATCTGAACTCCAATGCATGAGAAAATTATCATGGATTTAGCTTTCTTGCATGAAAATATTATCATGGATTTAGCTTATGATTTATAATAATAGATAAACTTTACAATTACTTCAATATTGTCAATATGCAGTATGTTTTGTATAAATAAAGCATGTGCTGTAATATTAATTTTGGAATGTTGTCCTCTCCAAATTAGAAGATTTTATTTCGTTGTGTCTCCAATTTGGATTTGTCGATTGTTAAGGTTTAGGTTTTTTTTTTAATTAAATTCTCATTTTCTACCTAACAGGTCTCGAAATCCTTCTGGAACAATGCAATTCAATCCAAATTTCGACATGCAGGTTATCAACTTAAGTTTATTTCTCATATATTTAATTATCCGTGCCTTTTAATTCGAACATTCTGGATGTTATTTCAATGTGAGAACGTTGAGGACTTAAAGCCTTTTTGTTTAAATTTGCAAGTTTATATTTGTCCATTTAAAGCACTAAAATAGCTAGCCCTGAACTCTACCCTAAGCCTAAGCCTGCATGGCCCCAAGCCCTAATCTTCTCTAGTTTAATTTTTTGTTTTTTATTTTCATTTTGTTTTGTTGTAATTGTTATTCTCATTTGTAATTTTTCATAATGAGTTTGGTTAATCGTTGCACCTCGTTACACTACTTACTGATTTATTCTATTATCTGGGATCTGAAGTCAAATGCATGAAAATATTATATGGATCTCCTTATCAGTCCCCTAACTCAAACATTTAGGATTTTTTTAAATGCCAGCAAAGAAAAGTATATTTGGTCGTCAATTACTTTCAACGTTGAGGTGAACGGTTTACTTAAAGCCTTTCCATATAAATCTGTGTAGTTTATATTTGTCTGTTTAAAACACTAAAACAACTAGCAATGGAGTCGTAACAATGTTTGTTACGAGGAAAAACCTTATTCGTGCTGGGAAAAATATAGATATGATTAATTTAAGTAATTAAATACATCAATTTAGAATACGATAGGTTTAATTTAAGTAATACCATAATACGTTTATATTATGGGATTATCATATGATATGCGGCACATATTTTGTTGCTATGTGCTTAATGAACGATTCCACTTAAAAGTCAAAGTCTAAATCTGAGTGATTATGTTGTGTTTGTTGTTATTATTGATGGTGTCATAAATGTCATGTCAAGTGATTACACATTCAAATCAACCTCTTTCATGTGAATTAGGGTTTGGGTAATTTGATTTTTTTATTATATTTTACATATTATGAAATCTATAAATATATATATAGGATTGGGGTAATATAGAATTTTATTTTTGTTTTATATATTATAAAAATTTTATATTAGTATAATAATATATATACTAGCATAATAGCTAAATCATTGTTGGTGAAAACAGATAGGTTTACAGTTGGTAAGATGAAACAAAGAATATGAAACCACTGAAGAAAAGGTTTACTGTTGGAAATTAGATGATCACACAATAATTTCTTAATCGTATTAAGTAAAGCAAGTAAAGCGATTTAACTGTTGTGCTAGTAATAAAGTAATAAATGAGATCTTAACAAACAGAAGGACGAAGCTAAAGTACACAAATTTCAATTTACCTTAATGTTACACAATTCACCACTATCATTTAATACCGTTAACTTCACTTCTAACTTCAAATTTGGTATGAGCACGATTGTTCTAACTTGGAAACTGACTCGAAATGAATGTTTTTATTCAATAGCGTTATCATATTAGAGACGTTGTCTCCTATATCTAGGTGTGAACGGTCAAGGAGTGACGGTAGAATAAAAGACACTTAAATGTGTTTTTGGAATATAATCTAGGTGGAAAATTACACTGAAGTTCTAACTGCTTATCGCGAAGATCCTTCCACTCTCATTTGGTTATCGTTGACCCAAGGAAAATTGTCTGTCTACACTCATAGAATCAGATGGAAATTGTTTACTAAACAACGTTAGTTACAGGTTGCTTGCAATCCTTCAAGTAAGTAACGCATGCTGGAACTGACCATTAGGGTGTAAAGAGATAGAGATTAACCTTTAATCAAGGATTTTTTTTTAGGTCTCCAATCAAAATTTGATAAATTAAAAAAAAAAAAAAAGAAAAATCCCTACCATATTTTCGCTGTAGGTTAGAGCATCACGAGTCAAGAAATGCGAAGTAATGATATGACCTTCGGTAAGTAAAGGTGATTGTAGTAAATCACCATAAGAAACTCTATATTTTTTTACATCAAGGAGTAAAGAAACTCATAAGGGTTCTAGCACTACAAATACCTCTTGCATTACAGTTGATAGGTGTTTGAAGAATTAAATTCCACTGAATTATAGAAGCTCGGAATATCGTAGGACTTAAAATTTATCATAGTAATATGAGCGATGTTGATTTCAGGTAGAGCTATAGGTCTGAGTTTCATGTATTAATGATGTTTCACAAAGTCCAAAATTGGCTGAAACTGTGGAGTAATCTTTAAATTTTGTCTCCAAAAATACCTTGCATTATTTTACTGTTTTGCAGGGCACTGGGTTGTTAAAATAATTTTGGCCTACTAATGGTTGAATAATAAAAGTTAACCTAAATAACTTTCGTCACGGAGTTTTTAATTGTTGTTCCCCTCTGATACACTATTATGGTTTAATAATTTCAAAGTTTAAATAAATGCTCCTATGATGCTCGTTATTTTGGAATAAGGTTTTTGGCTTAAATACAAAGAATGCTCCTTTGCAGAGTGGTCATATGTTTAATATATTTATTCTGGCTCGATTTCAAACGGTGCTAACTATATGTTGATTGGTTTTCTAAATACCAGTGTAGGTATGTTTGGTGAATCGTCATAGTTTTATGTGGATTGTGATTACATGGCTTAACCAATGGAATGAACTAAGAAAGAATCAAGCCTATGTAGCATCCCAGCCAACTTTGGGATATAACCATGTTAAATTTTTAATTTGTATCTGTTCATTATACAAATAATATTACCAAATATGTCATATAGAATAGTAATGGAAATACACATTCAACTGTAGAAAAATTTATAAAATATCACATATATAAAAATGATCCTTTCAATTTGTACCTAATTGAGCATTTATCGGTAAAATATTACACAAATACATCAAGCTCAACGGAGATTGAGGAATTCCTAGCCAGTGTATCACCAATCAATGAAAATCACGTCTATAATTGAAGACAATAGCATAGTCCTCATTTCCCCATGCATGCTCCTACAAAATGTACTTGCTATAACTCAGAAAGTCATGGGCATTTTCTTTAAGACTTCAACAACATCTTGGAAAATGCTTGGAAATTTTGTAGTTGTGTCCGCACCGCTAGGAAATTCGATTCCAACAATTGCCTCACACTTGGAGTAAATTTCCACGAGATGCGACAATCAGCCTCTTCAATGTCCCACGTGCTTGAAAACCTATTTCTTTAGTCCAACTCCTAAGATAGCCAGATACATGTATAGATGCTTAGTTTGGAATGAGTATAAATTAAAATGATAGTAACAAAAATTATGGAGGATAGGTGAAATTCATGAGTGAAAAAAATAGAAGAATGAAGGAATGATAAAAAATGCACTAAGTACAAACTATTTGTATGCATGTTACTAATTTGACACTTGTCATGTTGAGCTACTTTGGTCCACCTAGTCTCCATCCTTGAACTTATGATAAAATGGTATCCTACTTTATACTTCAAGATTTAACTTTAAAATATTAATATAATGATTCTCCACTAACCAAGCTCCTAAGCGGAGACCCCTTATCCTTAACGTTTAGCCCCCTTTCCCTCACTAGTGGAGTTTAGTCCCCATACTCTTTACATGGTTGAGATGCACCTTGCCTTGATGATGTGTTTTCGTGTGTTGCGTGAATACGTTGCCCATCACAGACATAGTGTCTTTTCTGTATCCTGGCTCACTAGTCTAAATACATTTGTATTTGTTTATAGTTAGTTCAGCCTAAGTTATTCGATATACAACACAATTCTTCAAATGAGAATCAATCACAATTACTAATGAGATTTAACCTTCATTACAGGGGAGGAAGTGTTCACATTCAACCTCGAAATGTCTATTAAAATTCGGGGAATAAGTCACCAGAAGATACAAAGTTCTTCTTCTTTCGGAGACCTTTGGATGGAAAAAGGAACCGATCGATTTTTTTTTTAGAATTTATTGTAATCTAGCACATATATAAAATTAGATTTGTAGTTAATTATGTATTTTTCTTATACATCTCAAGATCCACAATGCACATTTTTGGTAAAAAATCATTCGACGGAATAAGGAAAATTATATAATCTCATAGTACTTAAATGTAATCATTATTTGACAAAATCACCTTACGTAAATCCATTTGAAAATAGATAACATAGAAAAAATTAAATTAAAGGTCTGTATCAACAAGACAATTCATTCTGGCCATAAAAAATATGGATATATGTTCATAGTTCGTTGATTGCACCAATAACATAGATATCTATACTGTGAATATCACTACTAATGGTTGATCATTTTGTCTAATTTGTCATAAAGTCAAAATTATGATCTATTACAATCTTATTAAAATACGGAATACCATAAACAATAAAATATCCTTAAAATATTGGTTTGATGTTGAAGATGTTGAGGCAGCAGAGAATTGCTAGTAATGTAACAAACACTATCGAGAATTCACTAACCTTCCGATAATGCTAGGGTACTCTTGTTCCTGTCCCTGAGCCACCAAGGGCCACACACAAAACAAGACCAATGTACCCAAAGAGCTTTCCTCACAGGGAAGAAATTATTCACCATTTAGATCTAGGAATCCCAAACTCCTGAAGTAAACTTTAGTCAGGAAAATTTTAATGGAAAGCATAGCGATTACTAAAAATAGTGAGATCCTCTCCTTTCTCGATTTTCCTTTATAGAAAAATTCCCCATGACTGTGTCCTCATGCACCATTAATTAATTTTTTAATAATTTAATTAGAGTATTATTCACCCACTACATATGTCACACCTCTCCCTCAAGTGTCTAGTTTTAGTGCATGACCTTTACTCCTTTTGTTAGTCGGATTAGAAAGCAGGTAAGTCAGTATGCATCCACTAAAAGAACTTGGTCAATAATACATATACACAACATCCATACTGAATCATCATATAAATCACATGCATATAAATCAAATACTCAAACCAATACAGTCCACTCCTGACTCATCTCTGGATTCCCAAAGGAGTTCATGGATGCCATCGACATCTAACACCTGTGTATCACCTGCACACACTCAGAGCTCATCAATAATACTGCAATGCATTATAAATCCTATAAAAATCGACATATAATCAATGACATCCTGTATATCTCATAATCCCGAAGCATAATCATAATTTCTCATGCTTAGAATCTTGCTGTGAAGTGTCCTCAGAATATTCAATCTGATGTGATCGGTGGAATTGGATGTTACAATCTTCTAATTTTAGTCCATGTGGATATTATCCTTCAAAGTTACGAGGGTAAACACTCTAACTTGCAACAACTTATCAATATCATAGACCTTTTATGTGCCTGGAATATATGAAGTTACTATAGGTGGTTTGTTGGACATACATCATTCATATGGTGATTTTGAGGTTGTATGATAGGAAGTGTTGTACCCCGATTATTCCAAGGGTAACCATTAGACGCATTGATGTTTTTTATCTGATTCATGTAAATTCTAACCTTGTGCAATATCTGCAAGTACAGTATTGAGAAAAGAACTGAGAGAAAAGTCGATGGCAAATACAAACGTACGAGATTTTTCACAGAGCCAAGAAGCGGAAAACCAACGTATATTGTTGATGCACTTGTGTGCATTTACAACAATGCCATGCCAGGGCAGTGACGTCCAAAACTAACCCGATGACCTACTCTTTCTGGGTGGTCAAAGCCCTGAATTCCTTAGCAGAATGAAATATGACCAAAAACGTATCGCAGAAAACCACCTAATATCATGGTCGATATGTCGTCCGGGAATGTCGGCCAATGATAATATGTCGGCCGAAGCCAAAATGTCGGCCCAAAAAAATTTCGAGGCGGCACCCCAACCTTGGCGAGGAAGCTCAGCCTGCACCCCTCTTACCTGGCGAGCTCATACGCCTGCGTCTGAAGAATGTAACACATACCCAACGTTCTCCCACTTGTTGTTTTCTTTGCATACATGGGGTTTTAGGGTTACATAGTCAACAATCGGAACAATGCTTACATGAACGGATCCTCTACCTCAGGAACTTCTCGGTGCTCGCGGTTGTTAATGGTCTGCCAGCATTCTTCAGTGTCACATACCTTCATCAATGATAGCTTTATTTTCTTCAATAGTATCTCTCCACAGAGTGATATTGAGACATCAATGTTGCTTTTTTGTCAGCACAGATGATAAGCGGGGTTCTTTGCCCGAAAGGTGCACTCATTTGTCACTCTATCTTTCACATTGTACCCAACTGATGCAGACACAATATTTGTAACCATCGCTGCTTGCGCGAATTGGTTGCGTATTAAGATTACGTAGTTGAAAGTGCCACTACTGACTTGTCTTTTGCTCTAAATCCAGCTTATTGTATCTGACGGATTCGTACCTTACCGGCATGGATCTCCTCTGATCCGTCTCGGTAGGTCATCCGCAAAATAATTATATCAAACCACTCACATTAATCTTGGTCTTCCTTGACACAATCGCATGGCTAAGCGTTGCCATGAAATGCAGCTCTTTCTTTGTTGTCCATTAATATTCACGGTTTTTGGCTTGTATACTGCTCAAAACTCCTTTGCACGTAATGCAATGTCGCAGGTCTAGTCGGACCATTGCATACCCATCGAACTTTCCGGTACTTCGCGTATGGAACCACGGACATGTCCTCTTCTTCGTGTCTTGGATAGCGATGTGGTATCTTTACTTTCGGAATAGGAACCTTAGCAGGTTTACATTCACGCGTATTAAACCTACGCAATATTGTCGACATATTTTCTGATTTAACCGGAGTTTCCTCCTTTTCGATCTCTTTTTAATTTCCATTGCCAAAATGAAATTTGAAAGAACCAGATCCTTCGTAATAAATTTATTGGACAACTGAGTTTTCACATCACGGATAATCTCCTTGTTGTTCCTATCGGTAACATGTCATCCACATCAAAGACCAAATAAATCAAATGATGATCACTGATTAATTTAGAATACACCGGTGATCCCTCTTACATCTTGTGAAGACAAGTTCCGACATATAAGTATCAAATTTTTGATACATCCTTAGTGATTGTTTTAAACCATCCAGAGACTTTTCAACTTGCATACCAACTCCTTCTCTCCTTTCACAACATAAACTATGCGAAAGTTTGTTTCATGTAAATTTCTTCTTCGAGATCCCCATGCGGGAATGTTGTCTTCACATCCATCTGTTTGATTTTGAAAATCCGTCACGGCGACAACGGATAACTTTCTAAAGTCTTATAGAGGTTAACTTAGCAGCAGAGAAAAATCTCCAGAGTAATTCCTCAACCTAGGAATAACCCTTTACTGCCTAATGTCGATCTTTGTATTTCCTCCACTTTTCCTTCATTGACTTCTTTTAAATACCCATTTGCCTCCAATGGGATTTCTTCGGTACATCCTAGATATCCAGCCTCATTCTTATCCAAAGATGCCATTTCTTCTTCGCTGGCCCTTTTCGAGGAGATTTCTATCCTCTTAATCCACTGCCTCCTTGACAGTCCTAGGATCATCATCGGTAATAGACAAAGCAAAATTTAGACGAAAATCGAGGTGGAGTATACCTCTTCGGTAGCCTTCTTTCTCGATGCGATCTCCTCAATACTAGAGTAAGAGGATCTTCTTCTTCGATTCATGTTTTTCTGTAGAGTCCGCTTCATCATCTTTTAAATCAAACTCTATCTTCTGGTTCTTCCCTTACTTGGTAGGACTTCTGTTTAACAACATCCCTTCATTTCTCTAAATACCATCTTCGGCTATACACTACCTTCTTAGTTTTAGGGTTCCGAAAACTATAACCTTTGAGACCATCTTTATCACCAATAAATATACACTTTCCATCCTTCTTAACATCAAAACACTCCTTTTCCTTTGGAACATGAACCTTATGCATCACGACCCACAAATACCTTAAGATGTGAAGAAGGAGTTCCTTACAATCCATACCTCTTGTGGAGTCTTGTCACCCAAAACTGATGAGAGTGATCAACTTACTAGGTAACATGCAGTGTCCACTACCTCTACCCATAATTACTGTCCTAACTCGGCACCGCTGAGCATGCGCCTTGCTTTTTCCATCAATGTCTGTTCATCCTTTCCGCGCTCCATTCTGTTGAGAGTTGTATATGGAATTGATCTTACGCGCTGCTATACCACTTCTCCTAGGTCTTCAAATTCATTTCTGTAGAATTCTCCACCGTTATCCGTCCTCAGCACCTTAATTTGTTTCTCAGTTTGATTCTCCCAACAAGGCCTTAAACTCTTTAAATGCGTCAAAGACTTGATTTCTTCACGAAATATCCAAGTATTCCTCGATATTTCATCTATAAATGAGACATGGTATATAGATTTTCCCAATGATGGGACGAAAACAGGTCCAAAAACATGACTGTGAAATAGCTGTAAAATTCCCTCTTCCCCCATAGCACCAAAAGAGAATCTTACCCTAGTCTGCTTCCCATATAGACAATGTTCACGAAATCAAAATCCAGAGTGAAAATTAGACATACCTTCCAGCCATACCTTCTTGTCTTGTATTATTCAGAAGACCCTTCTCCGATATGCTTGATCTTTGATGCCCATAAATAGCCTTTTCTCCGGTGGAGTTATTTCTTCTTCCAGCTGTCTCGGGGAGCGATAGACTATTACATCCTTAATAGTGCTTCCTAGCGGCTTATACATAGTTCCAAATATGAACTCCCCTCTCAACCTTCATTGCTCCTCAGATTATCACACCAAGTTCCCTTTTTCAAAATTGTTCTTGCAGTATCTTCATTTTTTCTTCTGAAATCAAGGTGCAGCCATGCAGGATGTGTAGAACATCAGGCGGTGTTCTAATCCTTCCAATCTATGGTCCTCAACTTGACCCTTCCTTTTTCTGAACCTGGTTGTGAATCATTACCCAAGAAAAATTACCTCCATCATACCTACTTTTCCTTATTCGAACCACTCCCTGCAGGGATTCATATGAAAGGATGCACTTTGCCAGTCGATCAACCATGCCTCATGATGCATATTGGCAGAAGTAATTACATCCCTCCTTCTTCCGCCCAAAGGTCTTTTCTTCTTTGAAGAGATTCTTAGTTCTTTCTCAACTTTGGATCTACATTTTCTTCTTGGTGCCCTTCTTTCCCACACCTCAGTATACCGCCACAAAAGTTCAGGAAGTTTAGATCTGCCACCAGACTTAGATCTCCCACTTGAAGTGGATCTATTTCTTTCACGGGGCGATCTCACCGATAATGCATGTGCTATGTCATTGTATTCTTTCGTCTCATCTCCTCCGGACAACAAAAGACGAGACCACTTCTTCAAACTTCAAAGAAGTTGTATTACTACCCTATTGTTACAACCGGACTATCCCACGAATTAGGTAGAACCTAACAAGTGATACATTTATCTTCATCACGAGAATTTTAATATCGCGGATACTAAGCTGACTTACCCTACCCTGCTGATGTAGGCGTTCGATGCTCTGCTGCCAAGTCCATCTCTCATCCTCGGGCTATATAACTCCTTCTTTAGGAATGGTTTATTTACTAGGGACTTATAGTGATACAACTTCCCAGCACTACACAAATATTTGTGCATCTTCCTCGACATTCAATATCTTGAATCGGAGAGACAGGTGTGCTCATAACCAGATCCATCTTTTCCAGTCATCTGTGAAGTTCCTGTAGATTGTAGGTACACAGATCTACCGTGGTCCACTGATCTCTCTCCACCAAGATCTTCCATCTTGAGCCTGACTCAAATCACTTTCCCGTATAAACTTCTCAGTCTCCATCTTGGTGCTTGCCATTTCTTTTCACGAAAAAATCTTGTGAGATCCCATGACAGAACATCAGTCCGTTAAACCCTTGACAACAAAATTGCCAGCTGATAAAGCTCTGACCTGATATGAGATTCCTGACCTTGTACAATATCTGCAAGCGATATTGAAAGAGCGAGAAAAAGACCTATTGGCAAATCTGAGCATTACTGAGATTTTCACAGAGCCAATGGAAAACCAACATATATTATATTGATACACTTGTGTTACATTGTTTACAAATACAATACCATATAGGAGCCAGCGGCATCCAAAACCCCAAAATACAAACATTACACAGAGATTTTTCACCTGGAAACCCAAACCGGGAAAACCAACATATATTATATTGATACACACTTGTGTTACATTGTTTACAATACAATATACATATAGGAGCCAACGGCATCCAAAACCCTAACCCAATGACCTGGATTAGTCCAAAACCCTAATTCCTTAACTGGAAATAGAAAACCATCGGCAAAAACGATGTGCCGAAAACCACCTAATATCATGTGGTCCCGGAAATATGTCAGCCCGACGATAATATGTCGGCCCGAAACCGGCGAAAATATGTCGTGCCAAAAAAAAAATTTCGGGGGCGCTGCCCCCGAACCCCTGCACCCCCCCTCTTACCCCCCTGCGCAGGCACTCAGACACTACTACTCGTGCAAAGAATATAACACATACCCAACAATTCACCCACTACATCTGTCACATTCTCCCTAAGTTGCACAAGTAATTTCTCTTTTATTTTATTTTAAAAGACATTTTCCCTCACATTCCCCAATGTGTTCCTATTTTTTCTCTTAGTTGTCCCTTAGTTCCCCAATCCCTCATTTACTTTGTGTCCACTTACTTGATTTTAGTTTGTGTTGGATTATGAGTCTTCTTTTAGTTAGGCTTAGTGGTAGATTGACTCAAGATGCTCCTCTATGTGAAAACCTATTCTCTCATGTTTTATTTTATTTTTATTGAGAAATCCCTTTTATTATTTTCATGCACACATGTGCATCTACCTAAATTTTAATTCTTATTCCCTCTTTTCTTAAATTTTTATTATATCTCAGTTCCCTTAACTGGTTTAGTATTTTATTTAGTCCCTTATTTAAACTTATACTTAGACTTAGGCTTAGACTCTTGTTTTGATTTATTAGCTTATAAGTTAATGATTAATTAACCATTATGTTATACAATGTATCACCATATTTATTGTGTTTTCTAGGCCATGTAGATTTTTATTGATTCACAATTAAATTACGCGACGTTCCCTTCAAGATGCACCTCCATGCTCCAAGGGTACCACTCACCTTTGACTAGTTTTGAAAGGTTTTCCAACACTTGGAGATAACACTCCACTCGGTCGAACTTGTAAAAGACTAAGAGATTCTAAGGAATAAGGATTCCTCCTTATTACGTGCCCCTTATATTTCGTCGTGAGTGACTGTCTCAGTCTTCCATCACGACATCATGAACCTCTCGAACGAGGTAATCATTAAACAACATTTCAGGTCATGGTGGGAGTTCTAGTAGGTTGTTATAGGGACGTTGTCACACCTCTCCCTCAAGTGTCTAGTTTTTACTCATGACCCCTTTACTCCTTTTGTTAGTCAGATTACCAAGCGTCGTCAAGTCTGCCTCCACTAAAAAGAACACGGCCAATAATACATATACATAACATCCATACTGAATCATCATATAAATCACATCCTTGCAAATCAAATACTCAAAGTAATACAAGTCCACTCCCTGACTCAATCTGGAGTCCAAGGAAGTTCGTGGATGCCATCAACATCATTAACTTGTAATGTATCCTACACACTCAAGGGAAACTCATCAATAATACCTGTCAATATATATTAGTATAACAATATATATACTAGCACAATAGCTAAATCGTTGTTGGTGAAAACAGAAAGGTTTACGGTTGGTAAGATGAAACGAAGAATATGAAACCAGTGAAGAAAAGGTTTATGGCTAGCAATTAGATGGTCACATAGTAATTTCTTAATAATATTAAGTAAAGCGATTTAGCGACTGTGCTAGTAATAAATGAGATCTTAACAAATAGAAGGATGAAGCTAAAATACACAGATTTCAATTTACTTTAATGTTACACAATTCACCACTATCATTTAATACCATTAACTTCACTTCTAACTTCAGATTTGGTAGGAGCGCTATTGTTATAACTTGGAGACTAAATCGAAATTAATTTTTTTCTTCAATAACGTTATCATATTAGAGACGTTGTCTCCTATATGTAGCCATGAACGGTCAAGGAGTGACGATAGAATAAAAGACACTTAAATGTGTGTTGGAATATAATCTAGGTGGAAAATTACACTGAAGTTCTAACTACTTCTGCAGATCACGAAGATCCTTCCACTCTTAGCTGGTTATCATTAACCCAAGGAAAATTGTATGTCTACACTCATAGAATCAGATGGAAATTTTTTACTAAACAATGTTAGTTACAGGTTGCTTGCAATCCTTCAAGTAAGTAACGCACACTAGAACTGACCATTAGGGTGTAAAGAGATAGAGATTAACCTTTAATCAAGGATTTGTTTTAGGGCTCCTATCAAAATTTTGACGATAAATTAAAAAAAGAAAAGAAAAAACCCTACCATATTTTCGCTGCAGGTTAGAGCATCACGAGTCAAGAAATGGGAAGTAATGATACGACCTTCGGTAATTAAAGGTGATTGTCGTAAATCACCATAAGAAACTCTATATTTTTTACATCAAGGAGTAAAGAAACTCATAAGGGTTCTAGTACTATAAATACCTCTTGCATTACAATCGATAGGTGTTCGAAGAATTAAATTCCACTGAATTATAGAGGCTCGGAATATCGTAGGACTTAAAATTTATCATAGTAATATGAGCGATGTTGATTCTAGGTAGAGCTATAGGTATGAGTTTGATGTATTAATGATGTTTCGCAAAGTCCAAAATTGCTTGAAACTGTGGAGTAATCTTTAAATTTTGTCTCCAAAAATACCTTGCATTATTTTACTGTTTTGCAGGGCCCTGGGTTGTTAAAATAATTTTGGCCAACTAGTTGATGTCAAAAGTTGTTTCTAAATAATTATTACGTCCTGCAGTTTTTTTGGTGTTGATCCCTACGACTGCTATTATGGTTTAATAATTTAATTTAAATAATGCTCCTATGATGCTACGTTATTCTAGATAAAGGCTTTTTTGGGGAACAAAAATACAAAGAATATTGCACATGAGTGATCATATCATTTAATATATTGTCCAATATGAAGTCAGACACAAACTTCTGCGCTAACTATATGTCGATCGATTTTCTAAATACCAGTGTAGGTATGTTTGGTGAATCATCATAGTTTTAAGTGGATTGTGCTTGCATGACTTAACCGCTGGAATGAACTAAGAAAGAATCAGGCCTATGTAGCATCCCAACCAACTATTGGGATATGTCACGTTAAATTTTCAAAATGTATACAAATTTAAACATACAAATATTCTACAAATACACAGATTCATATAGAATAGTAATGGAAATACAGATTCAACACACACATGGAAAATCCATAAAAATTTACGCATAAATAATAATGCATCATGCAATTTAACACACAATTGACACTTATCTGGGTAAAATATTACCAACTGCGTGTCGATCTTCCACATACCTCCCAGCCTTAGAACACATTTCTCAAAACTCTTAAAAGTGGGTTACCCCCGATCTAGGACTAAGCTCCAACTGGGTAAAGGAATTCCTAACCAGGCTGATGTATCTCAATCAATATGAAAAAATATGCCACATATGTCAGTTCGAAATAACAGGCTATAGTCCCTCATTCCCCACATGCATGTCCCACCCTAGAAAATGTGCCCCTTCTCTGCTCAAAAGTCCTTCAGCTGCCCCATTTTCTTTATGGGGCTTCAACAACATGCTGGACAAGAAGTCTCAGAGCCCTGTAGTTATAGTCTAGCACCTTTGGGAGATCAATTCCCAATAATTGCCTCACTTGGAGTAAATTTCCCATGGGACTGACAACCCGCCCCTTCAATGTCCCACGTGCTTGACAACCTATTTCTTTAGTCCAACTTCTAATCTAGCCAAGTATAGGTATGGTACTGGTTCAGGTACAGTATAGGTAAAATGATAGTAACCAAAAATTATGGAGGATAGGTGAAATCCATGAGTGAAAAAATAGAGGAATGATGGAATGATGGAAAATGCACTAAATCCAAACTATTTGTATGCATGTTCCTAATTTGACACTTGTCAAGTTGAGAGCTACTTTGGTCCACTGTTCCCCATCCTTAGAACTTAGGATAAAATAATTATCCATACTTTATACTTTAAGGAATATTAATATAATAATTCTTTTTATCTTAAGCTCCCTAGCTTAGACCCTTATCCTTAATGTTTAGCCCCCTTTTCCCTTACTAGTGGAGTGTAGTCCCCCATACTCTTTACATGGTTGGTCTGCATGCAGTGATGTGTTTTTCATTAATATTTGCATGTGAATACATTTACTTTTACATCACACACATACTATCTTTTCTGCATCTTGGCTCACTAGCCTAAGTACATTTATATTTACATTTATAGTTCGGGTTCAGCCTAGGGTTATTACATCCTATACATACAATTCCTTCCAGATAAGAATCAATCACAATTACTAACAAGATTTAACCTTATTTTGAGGAAGAAGTGTTCATTCAACCTAAGGGAAATGTTAATACAAAAATTTCAGGAATAAGTCACCAGAGAAGATACAAGAGTTCTTCTTCTTTCAGCCACCGGATCAGAAAAAGGAACCAAACAATTTGTTTTTTTTAGAATTTTGTCGATCGATCTCTCACATATATAAAATTAGATTTGTAGTTAATTATGTATTTTTCTTGTACATCTCAAGATCCACAATGCACATTTTTGGTAAAAAAAATCATTTGACAGAATAAGAAAAATTATATAATCTCACAGTACTTAAATTTAGTCATTATTTGACAAAATCACCTTACGTAAATGAATTTGAAAATAGATAACATAGAAAAATTTAAATTAAAGGTCTATATCAACAAGATCATTCGTTCTAGCCATATAAAATATGGATATCTATTCCATAGTTCAATTGGTTACCAAATAGAATGAATGCATCTATACACAATAACAAATTTCACTACTAATGGTTGATCATTTTCTCTAATTTGTCATAAAGTCAAAATTATGATCTATTACAATCTTATTAAAATACGGAATACCATAAACAATGAAATATCGTTAAAATATTGGTTGATACTTGTTGAAGATCTTCAGATGTAGAAGATAATTGCACTGTGTCCTTCATTTCACTTGTTAATACAAGGAATTCACTAGTACCTTCCAGCCAATGCTAGGGGTACTCTTCTTCCCCCTTATCCCCACGAGCCACAAAGGGGCCACACAAAAAAACAAAAACCAATAGCACCCAAACCTTTCCTCGCAAGGAAGAGATTCAACTCTTTTCAAGTCTTGGAATCCCAACTCTCACAAGTAAAACTTAGTCCAGAAAATTTTTGGCAGCATAACAGTACTAAAAATAGTGAGATCCCCTATCCCTTTCTCTCATTTATTTTATAGAAAAATTCCCCATGACACATGTCCTCATGCACCATTAATTAATTTTTAATAATTTAATTAGAGTATTATTCACCCACTACATGTGTCACATTCTCCCCAAGTTGCACAAGTAATTTCTCTTTTATTTTATATTAAAACCCATTTTCCCTCGAATTCCCCAATGTGTTCCTATTTTTTCTCTTAGTTGTCAATTAGTTCCCCAATCCCTCATTTACTTTGTGTCCCCTTACTTGATTTTAGTTTGAGTTGGATTATGAATCTTCTTTTAGTTAGGCTTAGTGGTAGATTGACTCAAGATGCTCCTCTATGTGGATAACCTATTCTCTCATGTTTTGTTTTACTTTTATTGATAAATCCGTTCTATTATTTTCATGCACACATGTGCATCTACCTAAATTTTAATTCGTATTCCCTCTTTTCCTAAAGTTTAAATATATCTCAGTTCCCTTAGCTTGTTTAGTATTTTATTTAGAGCCTTATTTAAACTTAGACTTAGACTTAGGCTTAGATTCTTGTTTTGATTTATTAGATTATAATTTAATGATTAATTAACCATTATGTCATACAATGTATCACCATATTTATTACGTTTTCTAGGCCATGTAGATTTTTATTGATTCACAATTAAATTACGCAATGTGCCCTTCAAGACGCACATCTATGCTCCAAGGGTGTCACTCACCTTTGACTAGTTTTGAAATTTTTCCTGACAGTTGGAGACAACACTTCACTCGGTCGAACTTGTAAAAGACTAAGAGATTCTAAGGAATAAGGATTCCTCCTTATTGCGTGCCCCTTATATTTTGTCGTGAGCGACTGTCTCAGTCTTCCATCATGACATCATGAACCTCTCGAACTAGGTAATCGTTAAAAAACATTTCAGGTCATGGTGGGAGTTCTAGTAGGTTGTTATAGGGACGTTGTCACACCTCTCCCTCAAGTGTCTAGTTTTTGTGCATGACCCCTTTAATCCTTTTGTTAGTCGGATTAACAAGTGCCGTCAAGTCTACATCCACTAAAAAGAACATGGTCAATAATACATATACATAACATCCATACTAAATCATCATATAAATCACATCCTTATAAATCAAATACTCAAACCAATACAAGTCCACTCCCTGACTCAATCTAGAGTCCAAGAAAGTTAGTGGATGCCATTAACATCATTAACCTGTAACGTATATTGCACACTCAAGGGAAACTCATCAATAATAACTGTCAATATATATAAATCTATAAATTAACATATAATCAATGACATCGCCATATATCTCATAATCGAAGAATAATCATAATGTATCATAACCGGATCACTTGCTCGCAAGTGTCCTCAAAGAATAATCCAATACAATGTGATCAGTGGAACTCGATATTCAATCATGTTGCTTCATACAATTTTGGGCCATGTGGATATTATCCTTCAAAGTTACGAGGGTAGATGCTCTAACTTGCAACAATTTATCAAGAGCCTAGACCTTTGATATGCCTGGAATATAGGAAGTGACAGTAGGTGGTTGTTGGATATACATCATTTCATATGGTGTGATTTTGGTGGTTGTATGATAGGAAGTGTTGTACCCCCATTATTCCAAGGGTAACCATTACACCCATTGATGTTTTTAACCTAATTCACCCACTACATCTGTCACATTCTCCCCAAGTTGCACACGGAATTTCTCTTTTATTTTATTTTAAAAGCCATTTTCCCTCATATTCCCCAATATGTTCCTATTTTTTCTCTTAATTGTCCCTTAGTTCCCCAATCCCTCATTTAATTTGTGTCACCTTATTTGATTTTAGCTTGAGTTGGATTATGAGTCTTCTTTTACTTAGGCTTAGTGGTAGATTGGATCAAGATGATCCTCTCTGTGGAAAACCTATTCTCTCATGTTTTATTTTATTTTTATTGATAAATCCCTTTTATTGTTTTCATGCACACATGTGCATCTACCTAAATTTTAATTCTTATTCCCTCTTTTCTTAAAGTTTCATTATATCTCAGTTCCCTTAGTGTGTTTAGTATTTTATTTAGTCCATTATTTAAACTCATACTTAGACTTAGGCTTAGAATCTTGTTTTGATTTATTAGCTTATAATTTCATGATTAATTAACCATTATGTTATACAATGTATCACCATATTTATTATGTTTTCTAGGCCATGTAGATTTTTATTGATTCACAATTAAATTACGCGACGTGCCCTTCAAGACACACCTCCATGATCCAAGGGTGCCACTCACCTTTGACTAGTTTTGAAAGTTTTTCTGACACTTCGAGACAACACTCCACTCGATCAAACTTGTAAAAGACTAAGAGATTCTAAGTGTAACGTCCTCCATGCTCACGACAACAACTCTGATAACAGGAGCAAATTTTTTTTTTGTTCCAAAGTGTGTGCGCAGGTGTAGAAAGGAAACAGACCCACTTGACTCTACGTCGCCGCCCGATGACTAACAAGACACAACCATGGTGATCACAACTAGAAAACATAAGGCGCTCAACAAGCAACTGCAAGCATTAAATTATCATAGATAGAAGGCGCACAAAAGTAACGACAAGCATAAACGACATACTGGGTCATGCATGGTACGAACACAAAAGGAAGAATCCATAGTAGTAGATTTTACTATTTCTGCATGGGAAAGCAGGGCGTTTAATCTTAGTTCTCTGCTCCGGAGAGAGAGAAGGTCAGATAGGCTCCTGACCGACTGCTCAGGCAGAAACTAGTAATCTTCGTCAGGTGTGTCGCAAGAGTGGAACCCTGGCTTTAAAGAGTCCGAGACTCTTGATACGGCACAGGATTCTTTACACAAAAAAAATCACACACAGAGACTTACACACTAGGCTACATGGAGGTATCTACATCCCGCCCGACACAAGCCAACCGCGCAAGTAACTGATCACAATCAAGTACAACATTAATAAGAAGAACACTACGTCCTTTACGAAAGGCGTGTGGCAAGGATTCCGACAATGAACAACCAAGTTTAACGTTAATTAAAGTGAAAAACTTTCCTCATGTACTAACTCTTAATAAATTATGGTACTTAGTTCAGGGTACCATTCATTTTATAAGCCATCAAATGCTGAAATTCCTTAGCAGTGTAATAAAAAGACAATGTCATCACATTTTATGATATCTAATACTAGCATTTCGTTTATTTTATAAGGAACTAACATTACCCTTACATGTTTCAACAATACATTATATTGAAATTACTCCACACATTGTACAATGACAAGAGATTACGACAAGATACCAATGCCATGACATATTAATTCAATAACCTAGCAATTAAAAATAACCACCATTACATTGATGATCTTCTTACCCGATCATTACCTTTAGTTTAAGTTACAAGATCCTTACTCTCGCATGAATTAAAACAATATATCATAATGACACTATCTTTAAAGTTTACAATAATGATCTAATTACATAACCCATGTCCTTCCTCAATTGAGTACTCAAATCAACTCCCTCCTTAATAATTAATTAAAGAAATAGTCCCTTCTTAAGGTAAATAAAAGATCCACCTTATAACACCATAGAAGGATAGAAGTCAATGAAAATATTATTGTTTAATTAAACAGCAGTGTGACACTATTTAAAATAAAAGAAAACTAAATTACTTTCTACGTGTCAGATATATATAATTTACCCGACCCATTGAAAGCAATTTCTTTACCCTTAATAATATTAAATTTCAGTATTCCTTCTTCTTTCTGAATAACGACTATAGGTGGGCCATAACACCCTAAAAATATCAATAAGAGGCCATCGTTCAATGTCTTTTATAGAAATATTTCCAAAGGGTTTCTAGACTTAAGGTACAAGCAATATGAGAACGCTATAGGACAACATGGTTTCTTAAGGCGAAGAAAATTATACCAAGGGTACAATAAGGAATACTCCAAACCAGGTCATAATACAGAGTCGGTGCTCCCGTATGCTGACATTAAAAGTTTAGGGAGATAGAAGATATTCAGGTTCAGAATTCATAGGCCCACTTGGGTTGTTGCCTCTAGGCATTTAGACCTTGGGTCAACCTTTGGGTTATAAAAGTTGTTATAAAACAATGGTACAAGTTGCAGTCACTCGAGTAGTTGTCCTCTTCCGCGAGACAATGCAATGAATAAAGTGGGCATCCAGGATTAAAATAACATTAAAACTCGCTAGAAAAAGGGATGAATAAAATGCTTATGGTGAAGAAATTAAATAGTTATCAATACACGCTTAACTCACCATGTGTAAGTGCTATCTAGAGGCATGTAAACGTTATTTACTACGTGGTCACCCATAGGCAATAACGCAATTTAATAAGATGTCCGATACAGGATAAAAATGCAATTAAACACGCTGTCCAGTGCACAGTAAAAACGTAGAGATTAGACTCTATTCCCAACGCTGACAATACGGTAAGGGGCAGTCTGACGGGAGGTAAATTCGTGGTTACAGAGATTTCTAAATACTACCGTTCCAATCACTCTGGCATTAGATAATAAGCATCGAATTTTCTATTTTAAAAACTTCAATGGTGACTGAACTTTCATGGATTTCACAAATCTAAAACCACAGAACTCAATTTACTATAGCTCCATTCAATCTGGCATTAAGATAAATATGATTATTAACTACAGAACGTGACCGCATAATCTTACATCCGGGAAGGTGACAGAATAATTTCTATTCTGTTGTAGAGTCTTTTGTTTTTTACTTTTCACTAAACGAAGGATGACGTTCTGGCATACACATTAAATTGAAGGTTTAACGCACAGCATGCACAGCTGCCAGGGCACGGCTAACCCACAGTCAGCACCACCCACAAACAACCTTGATCGCGACCCTATCACCGCCTGTGTGCCGCTATCCGATCGTTGCCAGCATGTAATTAAGGGCAGGGGAAGAGATCCGTGGCCCCAAGGAGCGCAGAGGTGGGTGTCCCTTAGTGCCATCATAGAGGTAAGGGTTATGTCAACGCGTCTACAAGATTAGAGGCAAACTGAGGTGGCCAATATACCGATTCAGTTGATGAAGACTGCATACACAACTGTTAGAGAAGGCGAACGGGAAAAGGGTCGACTAGGGCTGAGTTAGTACATGAATGGCAGAGGAGAGACTGTGTAGTCGATACATAATGGGTTTGGGCAGAGGCATGGCAGCATAGGGGGCACCTGGACGTGGAAAGGCAGAGCAGGGTATAGTCAATAAATTTGTCACGGAACCCAAAGGAGAAGGGGTTAACAAAAGGCAAATTTCGACTGGGTGCCAATCGCTGATGTGAAGGTTAGCACTTAGCCAAATCAAGAGGCGGCCTCCTTTGGGTGAAACAAGGGCCAATGCCTATTCACTACCATTGTAAATGCCCACATTAAATAGAACACCCACATAAAACATTTGAACGCCCATAGAAAACATTGAACGCCCACAAAAAACATTTGAACGCCCACAGAAAACATTGAACGCCCACAGAAAACATTTGAACGCCCAGGCCCGTATGAAAACACTCAGAATTAAAACCAAAAACGCAGAGCAAGTTCACCAAATAAACGTAGGGATTTTTACCCAAAATCACAGAGAAATTCCACTGTAAAAACGCAGGGAATTTAAACTATAAAAACGGAGGGAACACTAAAAGGAGTGCATGGCCAGGTTCTCCGGTGAAAAATAAAAACATGCTTACTGTCACTACTTTAGAGTTTTAAATAAAACAACAGTTACCACAGTTCAACTACAGGAGTAAATAATTTAATTCGTCCATTCCATCCATATGCATCCGTTAAACAGAAATCATATCACATTCTAACCTACTAAAACAGAAATCATACCATAGCCTTATCTCCCACTTCGAAGATGACCGCGCGCTCCTGCCGCTCCTGCTCCTTGCCACTCCCACTCGCCGACCGTAGAGATTACATCGGTACCTCCCAGCCAAATGCTAGGGGTACTCTACTTCCCCCTTATCCCCCCGAGCCGCAAAGGGGCCACACATAGTCCATATAGTATACCTAGCTTCCTAGCTCGCCTCCAAGGCTGAGCTACCACTCCAACACAGCTGAGAAAGTCCCAACTCCTCACAAGCAATCAGTCTCGTTTTCAATTCAGTAGCATAACAATACCTGATAGCTCCCCCCTCTTTTTCCCCCTTCCCCCTTTCATTTATGGAGTCTCAAACCCTAAATCATATTTAATTTAAGTTTTAATGAAAAACCCTCAAAATTTCTCTGTCTTACAAGTGTCATGCATGCTCCCACCTTTTTCCACAATTAATTTCTTTAACTTATTAATTGTCTATGTTTCCCTTTTTACTTAGTTTCCCTATATTTTTTTTTTAATCCCTTCTTTAAAACCAAAAAAAAAGTAAATGCGCCAATGCATCTTTTCATTTTATTTTTTTTAATTCATATATATATATACATATATATTTATACTCCATGTCATTAAATAACTTTATTACTATTGGTTCAATCTAAGTTTATGTATGAGTTTTAAGGAGAATAGTTTAGTCCCTTAAGCAGTCAATTTATTCATTGATGGTTATGCATTCTGTCAATCAAAACTATGGCTTTTGGTAATCCTTTATTTATGAATTAGTTTAATTTTTGAAAAACTATTGCGTTCAAAAGGGAGTTATGCTTTCAATATGTTAATGAACTCTCATTGTAGGTTGCGTTTAAAGAAGGAGAGGCCTTCAATGAAATTTATTGTCTGAGTTAACTAAAATGTATCCGTTGATATATTGGTTGTAGTTGGATGAAGTTAACGCTAAAAAAAATTCAAGAACTAGAGCTCAAGTACGTTCTCAAAATTGTATTCTCCTTGCATTGCATTGAGGTGAGAACTCTAGCCTAAAATCTCATAATGAAGTTTTGCTTAATTATTTTAATGGTTATTAGGGTTAATTGTTATTACTAAAGATATTTGGGTATAGGATTAGCTCAAGATTCATAGGAGCTATTTCATTTAGAATTAGGGTTAGGCTCTTTTTAGAGTTAGAGTTAGGGCCTTTTTCCTTAAGGTTAAACGAAATTTTTATCTTAGATAAGTTTTTTTTTTACTTAGGTTTAGATTTTGAACTGGACGACGATTTGTTTAGGGGTGCCGTTTTAAGAATTTATTGAGGCGTTATTGTCTTAGGGATATTTAGTTTTGTTTCCTTCATCCACATCAATGCGACGTGCCCTTCAGGATGCACCACGTGCTCCAAGGGTTCCACTCACCTCGTTCATTTCCTTTGCGCGACATGCCCTTCAGGATGCACCACGTGCTCCAAGGGTGCCACTCGCTTCTTGTGTTTCTTTTGTACAATGTTCCCTTCAGGATGCACCACGTGCTCCAAGGGTGCCACTCGCTTCTTGTGTTTCTTTTGTGCGACGTTCCCTTCAGGATGCACCACGTGCTCCGAGGGTGCCACTCACCAACTGGACTGATTGGTAGACATCTATAACCCCTGCAGTCAACACTCCGCCAGGTGACCTTANGTTCCCTTCAGGATGCACCACGTGCTCAAAGGGTGCCACTCGCTTCTTGTGTTTCTTTTGTGCGACGTTCCCTTCAGGATGCACCACGTGCTCCGAGGGTGCCACTCACCAACTGGACTGATTGGTAGACATCTATAACCCCTGCAGTCAACACTCCGCCAGGTGACCTTATGGGAGACTAAGGGCTCTAAGGAATAAGGCCCCCGCTTTATTGCGCGGCCCTTAGAATCATCATGAGCGACTGTCGCAGTCTTCCCTCACGGCATTATGGATCCTCTCGAACTAGGTAATCGTTAACCTACAGTTCGAGTCACAGTGGGAGTGCTAGTAGGCGGTGGCAGGGCTACTGTCCACCCCTCTCCCTCAACCTCTCTGGAATCGTGTGTGGCCCCTTTACTCCATATGTGAGTCTGGTCGGAAAGCTATCGTCAGCCTGCATCATCAACAATCGTGTCAGAACATGCCAATATCATATCATCAAATCAAATGAAATATCATAGTAAATAAATCAACCCAAAAGCACACTCCCTGACTCAATCCGGGGTCCAAGGGGGTTCCACCGATGCCTCTGCATCCTCAAGGTCCAAAACCTTGCACACTCAATACAACTGAGTCAAATAGCACCTGTCTACATCACATAGTAAAACATCATGTTGTCTATCATAATGCATCATAATCAAGTATAAATGTTTTAACATCAGAGATTCCAGATCACTTGCGAGCAAGTGTCCTCAAATAATAAGTTTTCTCAGTGTGCTAGAGCGAGATGTTACATACAGCCCCTCCTGGTCTAAACTTCATCCCGAAGATTCTCAGTATAAATGTTGAATAAAAGTATCACAGTATCATAAGTCTATCTAATCAAACAAAAATGGAAACTGTTGGCGCATATCACATGCGTCCTCCCAGGTCGCCGAGTGCGGACTATAACTGTCCCACTGGACCTTGACCTGATCTACCGTTCGACGCCGTAACTGTAGAACACGATGATCTAAAATGCAGACTGGCTCAGCCGTGAGCACTCCCTCGTCCGATACCTACAATGAACTCATGTCAATCACGTGTGTAGGGTCACTAATATAATATCTCAGAACAGATACATGAAAACATCGTGCATACGCCTCAAAGAATCAGGCAAGGCTAGTCGATAGGCCATGGGCCTCTTTCTCTCCACAATCTCGAAAGGTCCTACGAACCTAGGAGAGAGATTAGCTCCCTTTCCAAACTTGATCAAAATCTTATGCGGTTTAACCTGCAAGAGGACTCGATTACCGACCTCGTAACTACGGTCGACTCGGTGCGCATCGGCATAACTCTTCCATTGATCCTGCGCTTCTTTAATCCCTTGTCTTATGGTTTGCATTTGCTCTTCCATTTCTTTGATTTCTTCTGGTCCCACTAGGAGCCCATCCTCAAGCCGATCCCAACTCAAGGGCGTCCGACACAGTCGCCCATAAAGGAACTCAAAAGGCGTCATCTTAATGGTTCTCTGGTAACTATTGTTGTAAGCGAACTCTACTAGAGGCAAGAATTCCTTCCAACGCTTCTGTTGGTCTATCACGTACATGTGCAACATGTCTTCCAAGGTTTGGTTCGTTCGTTCGGTCTGCCCGTCATTCTCTGGGTGATATGCAGTACTAAAATTAAGTTGGGTTCCCACAGCCTCTTGGAAACTCATCCAAAATCATCCAGTAAACACTGATCCTTGATCGGATATAATCTTCTTAGGCACGCCATGCAACCTCACAATCTCATTGATCAAAACTCTCGCTATGTCAGGTGCCTGATATGTCATACGAACAGGAATAAAGTGAGCACTCTTCATCAGAGTGTCTACTACTACAAAAATCGAGTCGTGTCTTCTTGCCGTCAGTGGCAATACAACAATAAAATCCATCGAAATAACTTCCCATTTCGATTCCGGAATGGCATGTGGTTGAATTAATCCTACCGGGTGTCTATGTTCAGCCTTTACCTGCTGACACTCTAGACATCTGGCCACATAGTTGACTATGTCAGCCTTCATTCCCTTCCATAAGAATAAGGGTTTAAGGTCTGCCCTCATCTTCGTGACTCCCGGGTGAGCCATGTAAACTTCTCTATGAGCCTCGCTCA
>SNQJ01S0028145.1:145935-166776 GCA_010110895.2 Picea sitchensis | reverse complement strand
GCTAATAACTCCAAATCATGCGTCGCGTAGTTTTCCTCATGCCTTCTTAGTTTCCTCGAAATGTAAGTAATCACTCGTCCGCCTTGCATCAAGACTCTGCCTAAACCTTCCTTGGATGTATTAGTGCATACCAAGAAGTCCGTGTCCATGTCAGGGACCTTTAGTATCCGCGCGGTTGTCAACAACTCCTTAAGCCTCTGAAAGGCTTCCACGCATTTCTCTGTCCAAACAAACTTCTTGTTTTTCTTCTGCAATTCTGTGATCGGATTTTCTATCTTCGAAAAACCCTCGACAAACCGTCGATAGTATCCTTCTAAACCCATAAAACTACGCACTTCTGTGACATTCGTCGGCGCAGGCCATTCCATAATATCCTCAACCTTGGCTGGATCCATGGAGATACCTTCGTCGGAGATGACATGCCCTAAGTAGTGAATCCTCGATTGATAAAAGGAGAATTTGGACAACTTCCCATACAATTTGTGCTCTCGAAGGCACTGTAGTACCAAGTGCAAGTGCTCATCATGCTCCTCCGTCATCCAAGAGTAGATCAAGATATCGTCAATGAATACTTAGATGAACTTGTCCAAGTACTCGCGGAACACCCCGTTCATCAAACTCATGAACACCCCTGGGGCGTTCGTCAATCTAAACGGTAGAACAGTAAACTCGTAATGTCCAAATATCATCTTAAAGGTGGTCTTAGGGATGTCATCCTCCTTGATCCGTAACTGGTGATACCCGGATCGCAAATCAATATTGGAGAACACTGTCGCACCGTTCATTTGATCAAACAGATCATCAATTCTTGGTAAGGGATATTGATTCCTGATTCGTAGCCTTGTTCAGTTGACGATAGTCAATGCAAAGCCTCCATGATCCATCCTTCTTTCATATGAAAATAACTGGTGCACCCCACGGTGACACACTAGGACGTATCAGTCCCAGTTCCAACAACTCCTTCAGTTGCATTTTCAACTCTTGCAACTCCGAGGTCGACATCCGATAAGGCGTTCTTTCTATCGGTTCGGTTCCCGGTTTTAGGTCTATGGTAAACTCCAGTTCCCTTTCCAGCGGCATCCCAGGAAGCTCCTCTAGAAATATGTCCGCAACTCTTTCACCACCGGAAGGTGTTCTAGACCTTCCGCTGCTCCCTTTTCGTTAGCGCGAGGATCGCATAAAGCTTGCACCCCTTGCACATACTCTTATGTAATTGTAAGGAAGAGACAAACCTCAGGGAAACTCCCTGGTTCCATCCTACAATCACACATCTCTGTCCTTCGTCATCAACCAAGCTCAACCGTTTCATCTTACAGTTGAGTATCGCCTCATGCGATTCCAACCAATCCATACCGATCACGACGTCATAAGATCCTAAGATCATGACGTAGAAGTTGACCCTCGTGAGAAACTCTCCCAGGTTAAGGGAAAATCCCATAACCTTTTCTCTAACCTTCTGTTTGGCTTCTGAAGCCCTTTCTATGAAGCTAAACTCGTCCTGAACGACTGCCTTCTAGACGACATCGTGCAAGGTTTGAGGCATCAAAACATTTAAACCTTTTCACACAGGCTGCCGTTAAGGCCCAAAACGAACCTGATGACCTTAAGCTTCTCAAAGTTAAGGTGCAGGGCTTACCAGAGCAACGTCATAAAATGTGCCTCGTACGCGAGCACCGTATGACCTCCCTGTCGTAAAGCGTTGAACTCATTGAGCTGACGCTCAATGAATTCCTCTGAAAGATACCTCTCTCGGAACCGTTCCCCGAACAGTTCCCATGACATGCCTTCAACGGCCATGTTCAGCTGCGGTAGGAGCGTCTTCCACCATAGAAGAGTGCTCCCCTTCAGTTGAAAGACCTCCATGCGGACCTTCATGTTGGAGGTATAATTGTGAAGTGCGAAGCACATCGCCATATTTTCCAACCATGCCTCAGTGGCTGTGCCTTTCGGGGCACCCAAGAACTCGGGAAATTTGACCTTCTTGAGTTCCCGATGAAAGCTACCTATAACGGCCAGTGTGCACAGCGGAACCTCAGCGGGTGCCGACACCCTGGCCTCATCTCTGTCCAATCGGCTGGACAGTGCCTCAATCATGCGCTGAAGAGACCTCATCAACCCCACGACATCGCTAGCTGCGATCTGCTACTGTCCAAGAACCTGCTCGTCTCCCTGGGGGTGAGACCCCTCAGGCATGGATGCTACTGGAGGCATCATGCCTCCTCCCCTAGCACCCCGTCGTCTGCCTTTGTGGCGTCCTCTAACCATGATTACCGTGCATGCACACAATCAACTCGATCAACAATAGTATAATAAAATCAACTCATGTCAACGAAAGCCGTAGCGAATCCCAAGTCGCGGATCGAACCGGCTCTGATATCATATGTAACGTCCTCCATGCTCACGACAACAACTTTGATAACAGGAGAAAAAAAAAATTGTTCCAAAGTGTGTGCGCAGGTGTAGAAAGGAAACAGACCCACTTGACTCTATGTCGCCACCCGATGACTAACAAGACACAACCACAGTGATCACAACTAGAAAACAGAAGGCGTTGAACAAGCAACTGCAAGCATTAAACGATCATAGATAGAAGGTGCGCAACAAGTAACGACAAGCATAAATGACATACTGGGTCATGCATGGTACGAACAGAAAAGGAAGAATCCATAGTAGTAGATTTTACTATTTCTGCACAGGAAAGCAGGGCGTTTAATCTTAGTTCTCTGCTCCGGAGAGAGAGAAGGTCAGATAGGCTCCTGGCCGACTGCTCAAGCAGAAACTAGTAATCTCCGTCAGGTGTGTCGCAAGAGTGGAACCCTTCCTTTAAAGGGCCCGAGACTCTTGATACGACACAGGATTCTTTACACAAAAAAAATCACACACACAGACTTACACACTAGGCTACATGGAGGTATCTACATCCCGCCCGACACAAGCTGACCGCACAAGTAACTGATCACAATCAAGTACAACATTAATAAGAAGAACACTACATCCTTTATGGAAGGCACATGGCAAGGATTCCGACAATGAACAACCAAGTTTAACGTTAATTAAAGTGAACAAATTTCCTCATGTACTAACTCTTAATAAATTCTGGTACTTAGTTCAAGGTACCATTCATTTTATAAGCCATCAAATGCTGAAATTCCTTATCAGTGTAATAAAAAGACAATGTCATCACATTTTATGATATTTAATACTAGCATTTCGTTTATTTTATAAGGAACTAACATTACCCTTACATGTTTCAACAATGCATTATATTGAAATTACTCCACACATTGTACAATGACAAGAGATTACGACAAGATACCAATGCCATGACATATTAATTCAATAACCTATCAATTAAAAATAACCACAATTACATTGATGAGCTTCTTACCCGATCATTACCTTTAGTTTAAGTTACAAGATCCTTACTCTCGCATGAATTAAAACAGTATATCATAATGACACTTTCTTTAAAGTTTACAATAATGATCTAATTACATAACCCATGTCCTTCCTCAATTGAGTACTCAAATCAACTCCCTCCTTAATAATTAATTAAAGAAATAGTCCCTTCTTAAGGTAAATAAAAGATCCACCTTATAACACCATAGAAGGATAGAAGTCAATGAAAATATTATTGTTTAATTAAACAGTAGTGTGACACTATTTAAAATAAAAGAAAACTAAATTACTTTCTACGTGTCGGATATATATAATTTACCCGACCCATTGAAAGCAATTTCTTTACTCTTAATAATATTAAATTTTAGTATTCCTTCTTCTTTCCGAATAACGACTATAGGTGGGCCATAACACCCTAAAAATATCAATAAGAGGCCATCGTTCAATGTTTGTTATAGAAATATTTCCAAAGGGTTTCTAGACTTAAGGTACAAGCAATATGAGCACGCTATAGGACAACATGGTTTCTTAAGGCGAAGAAAATTATACCAAGGGTACAATAAGGAATACTCCAAACCAGGTCATAATACAGAGTCGGTGCTCCCGTATGTTGAGATTAAAAGTTTAGGGAGATAGAAGATATTCAGGTTCAGAATTCATAGGCCCACTTGGGTTGTTTCCTTTAGGCATTTAAACCTTGGGTCAAAATTTGGGTTATAAAAGTTGTTATAAAACAATGGTACAAGTTGCAGTCACTCGAGTAGTTGTCCTCTTCCGTGAGACAATGCAATGAATAAAGTGGGCATCCAAGATTAAAATAACATTAAAACTCGTTAGAAAAAGGGATGACTAAAATGCTTAAGGTGAAGAAATTAAATAGTTATCAATACACGCTTAACTCACCATGTGTAAGCGCTATCTGGAGGCACGTAAACGTTATTTACTACATGGTCACCCACAGGCAATAACGCAATTTAATAAGCTGTCAGATACAGGGTAAAAACGCAATTAAACACGCTGTCCAGTGCACAGTAAAAATGCAGAGATTAGATTCTATTCCCAATGTTGACAATACGATAAGGGGCAGTCTGATGGGAGGTAAATTCGTGGTTACAGAGATTTCTAAATACTACTGTTCCAATCACTCTGGCATTAGATAAGAAGCATCGAATTTTCTATTTTAAAAACTTCAATGGTGACTGAACTTTCATGGATTTCACAAATCTAAAACCACAGAACTCAATTTACTACAACTCCATTCAATCTGGCATTCAGATAAATATGATTATTAACTACAGAACGTGACCTCATAATCTTACATCCAGGAAGGTGACAGAATAATTTCTATTATGTTGGAGAGTCTTCTGTTTCTTACTTTTCACTAAACGAAAGATGAGGTTCTGGCATACACATTAAATTGAAGGTTTAACGCACAACATGCGCAGCTACTAGGGCACGGCTAACCCACAGTCAGCACCACCCATGAACAACCTTGATCGCAGCCCTATCACCGCCTGTGTGCTGCTATCCGATCGCTGCCAGCATGTAATTAAGGGCAGGGGTAGAGATCCATGGCCCCAAGGAGCGTAGAGGTGGGTTTCCCTTAGTTCCATCGCAGAGGTAAGGGTTATGTGAACGCGTCTACAAGATCGGAGGCAAACTGAGGCGGCCAATATACCGATTCAGTTGATGAAGACTACATACACAACTATTAGAGAAGGTGAACGGGACAAGGGTCGACTAGGGCTGAGTTAGTATGTGAATGCCAGAGGAGAGACTATGTAGTCGATACATAACGGGTTTGGGCATAGGCATGGTGGCATAGGGGGTACCTGGATGTGGAAAGGCAAAGCAGGGTATAGTCAATAAATTTGTCACGAAACGCAAAGGGGAAGGGGTTAACATAAGGCAAATTTTGACTGGGCGCCAATCGCTGATGTGAAGGTCAGCACTTAGTGAAATCAAGAGGCGGCCTCCTTCGGGTGAAACGAGGGCCAATGCCTATTCACTACCATTGTAAATGCCCACATTAAACATAATGCCCACAGAAAACATTGAACGCCCATAGAAAACATTTGAACGCCCACAGAAAACATTGAACGCCCACAGAAAACATTTGAACGCCCGCGACCATATGAAAACACTCAGAATTAAAACAAAAAACGCAAAGCAAGTTCACCAAATAAACGCAGGTATTTTTACCCAAAATCACAGAGAAATTCCACTGTAAAAACGCAGGGAATTTAAACTATAAAAACGCAGGGAACACTAAGAGGAGTGCATGGCTAGGTTCTCCGGTGAAAAATAAAAACATGCTTAGTGTCACTACTTTAGAGTTTTAAATAAAACAACAGTTACCACAGTTCAACTACAGGAGTAAATAATTTAATTCGTCCATTCCATCCATATGCATCCGTTAAATAGAAATCATATCACATTCTAACCTACTAAAACAGAAATCATACCGTAGCCTTATCTCCCGCTTCGAAGATGACCGCGCGCTCCTGCCGCTCCTGCTCCTTGCCACTCCCACTCGTCGACCGTAGAGACTACACTGGTACCTCCCAGCCAAACGCTAGGGGTACTCTACTTCCCCCTTAGCCCCCCGAGCCGCAAAGGGGCCACACACAGTCCAAATAGTATACCTAGCTTCCCAACTCGCCTCCAAGGATGAGCTACCACTCCAACACGGCTGAGAAAGTCCCAACTCCTCACAAGCAATCACCACAAACTGATGGATCTCATTTCAATTAAGTGACTGCATAACAATACCTAATAGCTCCCCCTCTTTTCCCCTTCCCATTTTCTTTTATGGAGTCTCAAACCTAAATCATATTTAATTTAAGTTTAATGAAAACCCTCAAAAGATTTCTCTGTCTTACATGTGTCACTCATCCCCCCACCTTTTCCACAATTAATTTCTTTAACTTATTAATTGTCTATGTTTCCCCTTTTATAGTTTTCCCTATATATTTTTTTTAATCCTTCTTTAAAACCAAAAAGTCTAAAATGTGTAATGCATCTTTCATTTTTTTTTTTTAATTCATATATATATATATATATATATATATTATGCTCAACTCGTTAAATACTTTATTACTATTGTGGTTTTCAATCTAAGTTTATATGTATGAGTTTTAAGGAATATAGTTTAGTCCTTTAAGCATTCAATTCATTCACTTTGATCGTTATGCGTTGATAATCAAAACATTATGGTAAACTTTGATGTCGTTTATTTATGTAAGATTAGTTCAATTTTTGAAAAACTATTGCGTTCAAAAGGGAGTTATGCTTCAATATGTTAATGAACTCTCATTGAAGGTTGTGTTTAAATAAAGAGAGGCCTTCAATGAAATTTATTGTTTGAGTTAACTAAAATGTATCCGTTTATATATTGGTTGTAGTTGGATGAAGTTAACACTAAAAAAAATCAAGGCCCAGAGCTCAAGTATGTTCTAAAAATTGTATTCTCCTTGCATTGCATTGAGGTGCGAACACTAGCCTAAAATCTCATAATGAAGTTTTGCTTAATTATTTTAATGGTTATTAGGGTTAGTTGTTATTACTAAAGATATTTGGGTATAGAGGATTAGGTCAAGATTCATAAGAGCTATTTCATTTAGAATTAGAGTTAAGCTCTTTTTAGAGTTAGAGTTAGGGCCTTTTTCCTTAAGGTTAAGCAGAAATTTTTATCTTAGATAAGTTTTTTTTTTTTACTTAGGTTTAGATTTTGGACTAGACGACAATTGTTTAGGGGAGTGGTTTTAAGAAGAATTTATTGGCGTTATTGTCTTAGGGGCTATTTAGGTTTGTTTCCTTCATCCCACTCAAGGCGACGTGCCGCCGGGGATGCACCCGCGTGCTCCAAAGTGCCACTCTCGTTAGTTTCCTTTGCGCTGTTGCTTGCCCTTCCGAGGATGCACCACGTGCTCCAAAGGGGTCACTTCGCTTGTTGTGTTTCTTTTATTAGGCATGCCCGCCGGGATGCCGCGTGCTCCAAAGATTTTCCTTCTTGTGTTTCTTTTGTCGCGGCGTGCATGCCCTTCAGGATGCACCACGTGCTCCAAGGGTGCCACTCGCTTCTTGTGTTTCTTTTGTGCGACGTGCCCTTCAGGATGCACCACGTGCTCCAAGGGTTCCACTCGCCAACTGGAATGATTGGTAGACATCTATAACCCCTGGAATCAACACTCCGCCAGGTGAACTTGTGGGAGACTAAGGGCTCTAAGGAATAAGGCCCTCGCCTTATTGCGCGCCCCTTAGAATCATCGTTAGCAACTGTCGCAGTCTGCCCTCACGGCATCGTGGATCCTCTCGAACTAGGTAATCGTTAACGTACAGTTTGAGCCACGGCGGGAGTGCTAGTAGGCGGTGGCAGGGCTGTTGTCCACCCCTCTCCCTCAACCTCTCTAGAATCGTGTGTGGCCCCTTTACTCCATATGTGATTCTGGTCGGCAAGCTATCGTCAACCTGCATCATCAACAATCGTGTCAAAACATGCCAATATCATATCATCAAATCAAATGAAATATCACAATAAATAAATCAACCCAAAAGCACACTCCCTGACTCAATCCGAAGTCCAAGGGGGTTCCACCGATGCCTCTGCATCCTCAAGGTCCAAAACCCTGCACACTCAATACAACTGAGTCAAATAGCACCTGTCTACATCACATAGTAAAACATCATGTCATCTATCATAATGCATCATAATCAAGTATAAATGTTTTAACATCAGAGAGTCCAGATCACTTGCGAGCAAGTGTCCTCAAATAATAAGTTTTCTCAGTGTGCCAGAGCGGGATGTTACACTAAGGAATAAGGATTCCTCCTTATTGTGTGGCCCTTATATTTCTTCAGGAGCGACTGTCTCAATCTTCCATCACGACATCCTGAACCTTTCGATCTAGGTAATCGTTAAACAAGATTTTAGGTCATGGTGGGAGTTCTAGTAGGTTGTTATCGAGATGTTGTCACACCTCTCCCTCAAGTGTCTAGTTTTTGTGCATGACCCCTTTACTCCTTTTGTTAGTCGGATTAGCAAGCATCATCAAGTCTGCATCCACTAAAAAGAACATGGTCAATAATACTTATACATAACATCCATACTTAATCATCATATAAATCACATCCTTGTAAATTAGATACTCAAACCAATACATGTCCACTCCCTGACTCAATCTGAAGTCCAAGGAAGTTTGTGGATGCCATCAACATCATTAACCTGTAATGTATCCTACACACTCAAGGGAAACTCATCAATAATACATGTCAATATATATAAATATATAAAGTAACATATAATCAATGACATCACCATATATCTCATAATCGAAGCATAATCATAATGTATCATAACCGGATCACTTGCTCGCAAGTGTCCTCAAAGAATAATTCAATACAATGTGATCAGTGGAACTCAATATTCAATCATGTTGCTTCATACAATTTTGGGCCATGTGGATATTATCCTTCAAAGTTATGAGGGTAGATGCTCTAACTTGCAATAACTTATCAAGAGCCTGGACCTTTGATATGCCTGGAATATAGGAAGTGACAGTAGGTGGTTGTTGGACATACATCATTTAATATGGTGTGATTTTGGTGGTTGTATGATAGGAAGTGTTGTACCCCCATTATTCCAAGGGTAACCAAAACACCCATTGACGTTTTTTACCTGATTCACCCACTACATCTATCACATTTTCCCCAAGTTGCACAAGTAATTTCTCTTTTATTTTATTTTAAAAGCCATTTTCCCTCACATTCCCCAATGTGTTCCTATTTTTTCGCTTAGTTGTCCCTTAGTTCCCCAATCCCTCATTTACTTTGTGTTCCCTTACTTGATTTTAGTTTGAGTTGGATTATAAGTCTTCTTTTAGTTAGACTTAGTGGTAGATTGACTCAAGATGCTCCTCTATGTGGAAAACCTATTCTCTCATGTTTAATTTTATTTTTATGGATAAATCCCTTTTATTATTTTCGTGCACACATGCGCGTCTACCTAAATTTTAATTCTTATTCCCTCTTTTCCTAAAGTTTGATTATATCTCAATTCCCTTAGTGTGTTTAGTATTTTATTTAGTCCCTTATTTAAACTTAGACTTAGACTTAGGCTTATACTCTTGTTTTGATTTATTAGCTTATAATTTAATGATTAATTAACCATTATGTTATACAATGTATCACCATATTTATTATGTTTTCTAGGCCATGTAGATTTTTATTGATTCGCAATTAAATTACGGGACGTGCCCTTCAAGACGCACCTTCATGATCCAAGGGTGCCACTCGCCTTTGACTAGTTTTGAAATTTTTTCAAACACTTGGAGACAACACTCCACTCGGTCAAACTTGTAAAAGACTAAGAGATTCTAAGGAATCAGGATTCATCCTTATTGTGTGGCCCTTATATTTCTTCGTGAGCGACTGTCTTAGTCTTCCATCATGACATCATGAACCTTTCGAACTAGGTAATCCTTAAATAACATTTCAGGTCATGGTGGGAGTTCTAGTAGGTTGTTATAGGGATGTTGTCACAGCTCTCCCTCAAGTGTCTAGTTTTTGTGCATGACCCCTTTACTCCTTTTGTTAGTCGGATTAGAAAGCATCGTCAATTCTGCATCCACTAAAAGGAACATGGTCAATTATACATATACATAACATCCATACTGAATCATCATATAAATCACATCCTTGTAAATAAAATACTCAAACCAATACAAGTCCACTCCCTGACTCAATCTGGAGTCCAAGGAAGTTCGTGGATGCCATCAACATCATTAACCTGTAATGTATCCTGCACACTTAAGGGAAACTCATCAATAATACCTGTCAATATATATAAATCTATAAATTAACATATAATCAATGACATCACCATATATCTCATAATCAAATCATAATCATAATGTATCATAATCGGATCACTTGCTCGCAAGTGTCCTCAAAGAATAATTCAATACAATGTGATCAGTGGAACTGGATATTCAACCATGTTGCTTTATACAATTTTGGGCCATGTGGATATTATCCTTCAAAGTTACGAGGGTAGATACTCTAACTTGCAACAACTTATCAAGAGCCTGGACCTTTGATGTGCCTAGAATATAGGAAGTGACAGTAGGTGGTTGTTGGACATACATCGTTTCATATGGTGTGATTTTGGTTGTTGTATGGTAGGAAGTGTTGTACCCCTATTATTCTAAGGGTAACCATTACACCCATTGTTGTTTTCTATCTGATTCACCCACTACATGTGTCACATTCTCCCCAAGTTGCACAAGTAATTTCTCTTTTATTGTATTTTAAAATCCATTTTCCCTCACATTCCCCAATGTGTTCCTATTTTTCTCTTAGTTGTCCCTTAGTTCCCCAATCCCTCATTTACTTTGTGTCCCCTTACTTGATTTTAGTTTGAGTTGGATTATGAGTCTTCTTTTTGTTAGGCTTAGTGGTAGATTGACTCAAGATGCTCCTCTATGTGAAAACCTATTCTCTCATGTTTTATTTTATTTTTCGTGATAAACCCCTTTTATTATTTTCATGCACACATGTGCATCTACCTAAATTTTAATTATTGTTCCCTCTTTTCTTAAAGTTTGATTATATCTCAGTTACCTTAGCTTGTTGAATATTTTATTTAGCCCCTTATTTAAACTTAGACTTAGAATTAGGCTTAGACTCTTGTTTTGATTTATTAGCTTATAATTTAATGATTAATTAACCATTATGTTATACAATGTATCACCATATTTATTATGTTTTATAGCCCATGTAGATTTTTATTGATTCACAATTAAATTACGCGATGTGCCCTTCAAGACGCACCTCCATGCTCCAAGGGTGCCACTCACCTTTAACTAGTTTTCAAAGTTTTTTCGACACTTGGAGACAACACTCCACTTGGTCGAACTTGTAAAAGACTAAGAGATTCTAAAGAATAAGGATTCATCCTTATTGTGTGCCCCTTATATTTATTTCTGAGCGACTGTCTCAGTCTTCCATCAAGACATCATGAACCTCTTGAACTAGGTAATGGTTAAACAACATTTCAGGTCATGGTGGGAGTTCTAGTAGGTTGTTATAGGGATGTTTTTACACCTCTCCCTCAAGTGTCTAGTTTTTGTGCATGACCCCTTTACTCCTTTTGTTAGTCGGATTAGAAAGCGTCGTCAAGTCTGCATCCACTAAAAAGAACATGGTCAATAATACATATACATAACATCCATACTGAATCATCATATAATTCACATCCTTGTAAATCAAATACTCAAACCAATACAAGTCCACTCCCTGACTCAATCTGGAGTCCAAGGAAGTTCGTGGATGCCATCAACATCATTAACCTGTAATGTATCCTGCACACTCAAGGGAAACTCATCAATAATACCTGTCAATATATATAAATCTATAAATTAACATATAATCAATGACATCACCATATATCTCATAATCGAAGCATAATCATAATGTATCATAACCGGATCACTTGCTCGCAAGTGTCCTCAAAGAATAATTCAATACAATGTGATCAGTGGAACTCGATATTCAATCATGCTCCTTCATACAATTTTGGGCCATGTGGATATTATCCTTCAAAGTTATGAGGGTAGATGCTCTAAATTGCAACAACTTATCAAGAGCCTAGACCTTTGATGTGCCTGGAATATAGGAAGTGACAGTAGGTGGTTGTTGGACATACATCATTTCATATGGTGTGATTTTGGTGGTGGTATGATAGGAAGTGTTGTACCCCCATTATGCTAAGGGTAACCAGTACACCCATTGATGTTTTTTATCTGATTCACCCACTACATGTGTCACATTCTCCCCAAGTTGCACAAGTAATTTCTCTTTTATTGTATTTTAAAATCCGTTTTCCCTCACATTCCCTTATGTGTCCCTATTTTTTCTCTTAGTTGTCCCTTAGTTCCCCAAGCCCTCATTTACTTTGTGTCCCCTTACTTGATTTTAGTTTGAGTTGGATTATGAGTCTTCCTTTTGTTAGGCTTAGTGGTAGATTGACTCAAGATGCTCCTCTATTTGGAAAACCTATTCTCTCATGTTTTATTTTATTTTTATTGATAAATCCCTTTTATTATTTTCATGCACACATGTGCATCTACCTAAATTTTAATTCTTATTCCCTCTTTTCTTAAAGTTTGATTATATCTCAGTTCCCTTAGCTTGTTTAATATTTTATTTAGCCCCTTATTTAAACTTAGACTTATAATTAGGCTTAGACTCTTGTTTTGATTTATTAGCTTATAATTTAATGATTAATTAACCATTATGTTATACGATGTATCACCATATTTATTATGTTTTCTAGGCCATGTAGATTTTTATTGATTCACAATTAAATTATGTGACATGCCCTTCAAGACGTACCTCCATGCTCCAAGGGTGCCACTCGGCTTTAACTAGTTTTGAAAGTTTTTCTGACACTTGGAGACAACACTCCACTTGGTCGAACTTGTAAAAGACTAAGAGATTCTAAGGAATAAGGATTCCTCCTTATTGTGTGCCCTTTATATTTCTTCATGAGCGACTATCTCAATCTTCCATCAAGACATCGTGAATCTCTTGAACTAGGTAATCATTAAACGAACATTTTAGGTCATGGTGGGAGTTCTAGTAGGTTGTTATAGGGATGTTGTTACACCTCTCCCTCAAGTGTCTAGTTTTTGTCCATGACCCCTTTACTCCTTTTGTTAGTCGAATTAGCAAGCGTCATCAAGTCTGCATCCACTAAAGAGAACATGGTCAATAATACATATACATAGCATCCATACTAAATCATAATATAAATCACATCATTGTAAATCAAATACTCAAACCAATACAAGTCCACTCCCTGACTCAATCTGGAGTCCAAGGAAGTTCGTGGATGCCATCAACATCATTAACCTGTAATGTATCCTACACACTCAAGGGAAACTCATCAATAATACATGTCAATATATATAAATCTATAAATTAACATATAATCAATGACATCATCATATATCTCATAATCGAAGCATAATCATAATGTATCATAACCGGATCACTTGCTCGCAAGTGTCCTCAAAGAATAATTCAATACAATGTGATCAGTGGAACTGGATATTCAATCATGTTGCTTCATACAATTTTGGGCCATGTGGATATTATCCTTCAAAGTTATGAGGGTAGATGCTCTAACTTGCAACAACTTATCAAGAGCTTGGACCTTTGATATGCCTGAAATATAGGAAGTGACAGTAAGTGGTTGTTGGACATACATAGTTTCATATGGTGTGATTTTGGTGGTTGTATGATAGGAAGTGTTGTACCCCCATTATTCCAAGGGTAACCATTACACCCATTGATGATTTTTATCTGATTCAAAACAATGCAAGTATGTTTCAAAACATGTATGGACAACATTTGTTTGTCCATCCCTCTGGGGTTGTATGTTGTGCTCATGTTTAATTGTGTGCCCTATTGTAACATCTAGTTCCATTGATCACATTTCATACAACTGATTTATTCTTTGAGGACACTTGCGAGCAAGTGATCCATTTAAAACATGGTACATTATGATTATCTGTTTTGGTTTATGAGTTGATGCTATAATTGAGTATTGAAATTGATACATGTTATTATTATTGATGTATATAATTGACAGGTATTATGATGAGGTTTCCTAGGTATGAAGGAAAACTGACATGTTGAGGATGTTGATGGCATCGACGAACTTCCTTGGACTCTAGATTGAGTCAAGGAGTGGACTATTGACTTTGATTATGAGTACTCATTTATTTATGCATGTGTTATGATGATGATTCAATTATGGATTTCTTGTATATCAATTATTAATATTATCTTTGTCAGTGGATGGATGCATGGTGATACTTTCTAATCGAACTCACATATGGAGTAAAGGGGTCATACATAGATATCAAATAGATGAGGGAGAGGTGTGGAAACAACCTTGTCATAGCCTACTATAATTCCCACTCTGACCAGAACTAAAGGTTAATGAATACCTTGTTCCTGAGACGTTCATGATGTCGTGAGGGTATAATGAGACAGTCTCTCATGAAGATTTCTTAGGTCCGTGCAATCAAGAATATTCCTTATTCATTAGTAAGCCCTTAGTCTCACACAAGGTCGACAAGTCGAGTACTGACTCCAAGCGTCAGAGAACTTCCAAACTAAGGAAAATGGTGAGTGTCACCCTTGGAGCATGGAGGTGCATCTTGAAGGGAACACCGCATTATTAAATTTTTGATTTAATACAAATTTAGAAGACCTTAGAGATGAAGACAATTACTTAGAACCGATAGAAAATAGAAAATAAACTCACATAATTTTATATTAATTTATGAAAGGGAACATAATAAAAACCTAATTCTAAATATTATGCCTAAACAAATTATAGGAACGAGTTGAGGGAAATATAGACAAATAAAAAATAGTAAAATGAGAATAAGAATAAAAATTTAAAGACATGTGCAGTAGGTGTGCATGAAATTAATAAAAATAAAATTTTCATGAGAGAATGGGTTGTCAACATAGAGTTAGAATCCTAAATCAACTAGCCTCTAAATACTAACTAAGAGAAGAGTCTTAATCAAACTCCAACTGTAATTTAGTTATGAGACACAATAAAGGAGAAATTGGGGAACTCAGGGACAACTAGGAGAAAATCTAGGAACTAATTATGGATGTGAAAGAAAATGCATAATTTATTTAATTAAAAGAAATTATAACATGTGCAACTTGAGGAAAGTGTGAAATGTTTTGAGGGTGAATAATATCTAATTTATTTATAAAAAAATTATTAAATTGTGCATGATTTGACAAGTGTCAAGGTGAAAATTATTGTAAAAAGAATAGAGAGGAAGGAGAAAATCACCCTATGATTTGATAACTAAAATGTTGTCAAAACATTTCATGGCTAGTTTTCTTGTGTGAGTTGGGTTACAAGCATTGTGCAAAAGGTGGAAGCCTCTCCTTGAGAGAGAAATCTTGAGCTAGTTTCTGATATGAATTTGTGTGTGACCCCTTTGCAGCTCAGGGGGCTAAGGGGGAAGAAGATTACCCCTAGCATTGGATGGGAGGTACTGGTGAAGTAATTGATTAGCAAGAGAAAAGAGACGATGAAAAATTCCTAATTGGATATCATCAACAACCAACATGCTTCCTTGGTTACGGTATTTAACATATTAGTTGTATTGTTATTTATAATCTTTGTTGTAAAATTGCAATCCAAAAGTTGATTATGACAAAATATGAATATTGTGCATGGATCAATCTACTCTGGGGTGAAGTTCCTATATGACTTAATTTCTTGTAATTGTAAAATTATTGATTGAAGAGAATATTTGCATCACCATTTTCTGGTTACGGTAATTAAAATTGCAGTTATATTTATTAATAAGAATCTTCTAGTGCAAATTTCAATTCCCAATTGTTGCTATAAAATAAGTTTGTATATTGAATGTACAACAATTGACTATGTTTAGTTGGTGACAATTTAATTACTTCTGCAAGTGTGTTATATTTATATACCTGAGCTTCTGGTTGATTATGTTAATCATTGATCATGAGGCTAGATCTTCTTATTTTTATTCTCAGATCGTAAGATATTGAGGTTGAAAATTTAATCATCAATCTTCCACTCTATATCTAACTACTCACAGATCTTTCACGATATCAAGGAATTTAACGATTGTATATTAACATCTTCAACCTTGTTCTTCATCATGAAAATCCCAATACTGTGAGATTTGTCACCCAAACCCCAACCATTAGTGACAAGGCATTATTGAAAACGTTGATTTGTGTCTTACTCAGTTTATGGTACACCCAATTTGTTATGTTGTGTGTTGAAAATTTTAATACCCACAGTTGGTAGAAGGTTGGGTTTCATGTTTCTGAAGAGCGTGAGTGTTATAATCATGAGCGAGGAAATAAACCATCTTCTTTCATTCCTTCTCCATTTTGGATGATTGAATAATGGTTTGTTTCATGTGCGTCTTCGAAGTGGTATTAGGTGTGACGTAGTGTAGAGTTTAATTTTGAAAGTCATTTTAGTTGTGACTACAATCCGTCTAGTACTACTTGATCCACATTCTTTACCAACTGATATGAGCACATATAAGTAATCGTTGGTGAATTTCTAAACAATATAGAAAGAAACCAAATCCTTATTCGACTAGTTGTCAACACCTCAGTTGGTTATATAATTATGGAAGAGCTAACACGTAGTGCACAAGGCTCGACCTATGCAGGATGTTCCTTACTACTTGAAGAATGCCTTCACACCTGTATAAACTTTGTGGCTTTTGATATAATAAATGATTTAGAAAGTGAAATGATATAATAAATTTTGTTGGTGAGTATTGGAATATAAATATATTTGTGCGTTCTGCGTATTAAATCATGTGAAAGCTTGACAAACCTATGTAAATTAATTAGGGGTGAAATTATGAAGATGAGTTAAACTTTTTCTTGTTTTATGAAAAAAAAAACTGTATTTTCACAAGTTCTTCAACTTCCGGCACACACAAGTATTTTTTTTATTTAGAATTTCACTTTACAGTAAAAACAAAACTTGTGAAGAATTTTGTTATCTTTCCAATGACTATTTTTCAATTTTTTTTTTATCACAATTTGATATGTCAATTTGACAATTGTTTAACAGTGTGTTCCTTAAACATGAAAGGAATGATAATGAGTTACTTTTTCCTACAACAATGTATGTATTAGTAAACTTATGTTTTTAAGAAACGAAATACACTGCAACAATCTACAGAGACTCTATTTTATTATGACTATAATTTTGAATCTAACGGATGAATATTATAATTTCTAGAGTTTTTTTAAGTTGATCAAGATGAAAAGGTTGCAGATTTTAAACACATGTTTTTCTACACCTTGTATCTATCTTAATTTTTACTTAAAACTAAAATCTAAATATACCCTTTTGAAAAGAACAGTTTAAGGATTATGAATATATTTGTTTCTAAATTTTTCACTGTATATTTTTAGAGATACCGATATTACATTTCACCAAATCATAATGTCTGCTGAAAATATTATGTAGTGTTTTTTTTTTTAATTAAATAAATTAGTTAAAAATAAAGAAAATGAAAACAAATTATAGGAATCGAAAGTAGATTCAATTTCAGAAATGTTGGTGTCATTTTCAAAACCGAATTCTCAGTATTTGCAGGAGTCCACAACCTCCGAAGTTCAGGTAAGCTTGGGTAAATTCTCTGGTATTTTTATTCAGTCACAATTTCATATTTTCGGCCGAAATAATCTTTCGGCCAAAAAACTATTATTTCGGACGAAAGACTAAAATCTAACGGAAACCATCAAAACTGAACGGTTTCCAAGGTTTTCAGCCGAAAAAACCTTCTTTCGGCCGAAAGGATGTTGAGCAAATTCCGTCGGTCGGAAAAAATGAAAAGACATGTTGTATCATTTCATTTTGTACCAAATTGTATAAATAGGATTCCGGTCGAACACATTTAACACAATTCAACGGATGGACAGACAGATATGAGCTCATGGATAGGGATTTCAAAGCATTTCTATTACTGATTGCAACTTTATTCTTTTCTTTCTTTATTTCTTCCCTTTGTTCCATAGGCTTAATCGGAGGATCAATATTAATACATGATGGTTTTCTAGAGCACCTAAACAAAGTTTCGAATAATCTTTTTGGTTTTTGTTGAATAAGGTAATTGATGTTTGTTCAAGTTTTTATTGGAATAACAATTTATATGTTGAAAGGTAAATGTTGAGCATTTTTTCAAGGTGAAGTCTTTGTTGAACATTTGTTTTATAGATAACTATAAAAGTCATGGGAAACAAAAGTTTGTGCAAGAGAAAATTTGATCGCACTCGAGATGATACTCACCAAATCGAACAAAGGAAAGAGCTTTATTGGAGAAAGAAACAAGAACGTGAAAATATTGAAGAAAGAAACAATGATAATGTCAATAGAGATTTTCGATAATAAGAAGTTCAACCAGGTATGCATGCACATATGATGATCGAGCACATGACACACATTGGGACTGTATTCAGAAAGTATAGAATTCAAATTTAAAATAATGTGAATATTATAATTGATTGTAATTACAATTTGACGTTTTTCAAAAAAACATAAATAGATTTCTCTCATAATGTCAAAGAAGAAGTTGAAACCAAAATTGAAGTAGAAGACGAATCGCCTATAGGTATGTACATAAATTTAGATAATACAAGATGAACACTCAAGTATATATAATTTAGTGAATTTGTGTTCATGTTATGTTTTTTAATATAAACTTTAAATTGAAATATCCAGGGGAATCTATCAACATTGATGATGACATATTAGAAAATGTTGACACTGACAAATTTGGGAAGAAAAAAGCTAAGCATTATATAAGATATCGAACTAAGAATATGTATAATATTTTTTTCAAAGATGAATCAGTAAGAGCACAAGCTCAACTTTTACTTTGTCTAATGAAGTCAAGAAAGTTAAAAGAAGCTACATCATTATTGGGTATTCAAAAGTTGACAAAGGATACAAAAGTGAAATAGAATGTCTTTGACAATACAAATAGTGTATTAAAAGCTTTTGGAAAATCTCGAAAATAAGATGTCTGTGTTGCACGTAGAGCGATACAAACAATAGTTGTTTCATCTAGCAATATAAAAGATCGTTTGACATGGCACATGGCAAAAATGATGGGAATGTCAAGAAAAACATTGCACAAACATAGAAAATTTTGATTGCAAATAGATGTAAATGATGAATTGGCTTGTTGGACAATGATTTCTAGACAAACCTACAAATATAGAATTGTAGAAAATGTTAAAGAATTGGCCTGTAATTGTTGGTTGGAAGAATCTTCTGTTTCACTAATCTAAAAATGAGGAAGACTTGTATTCTTGAAAATATTTGCAAGTTTTAAATTCATGTGTTCAAATGCAAATGGATCAATTTTGCAAACACAATTTTATAGAAATTACTCATTCAAGATGCATATAAATAGCAGCAAATAATAGTGAACAGAAAACACATAACACAACAAATGATAAAGGAGTTCACCCCTCTCTTGGGTTACATCTCCCTGTCCAGCTTCCAATGGATATTTTGTATTAGTTTCTCAAAGTGCTCAAATATGTGCTTTACAATGCTCAAAATGCCAAATAGATGGCTCCAATGGCTTCAGAACGTCCAAAAACCCCTAGCTGGGCTTTTTCGGCACCTCGTTTGGCCAAAAATTGAAGAAGATAAGCTTCCTGGAAGTTCCCCTTCAAACTTGTTTCTGGATCACCAAAATGCACCTTGCCTCCTCAACCTAGCCCCCACGCACATATATGTGTAAAAACCCAGCACCGGACGCAACTGTACAACCGGTGCGAACTGTAGGACAATTACGTGCTAGCCCCCTAAGAGCCAAGCCTGTGAGCACATGGTCCACCACATGACCTCACACGCATATAAAAAGGGGCGGAGTCCCGAATCGAATTATAGAGAAACAAGTGTTGACATGGTTTCATAACCGTTGGTAATACAACTCCCGCGCTATACATTGACCACCGGTCATACGTGTATGGTCCACCGGTTATATGTGTTATGGCTCCATTTGAACTGCGCGTAGGTAGTCACACATATATATATATATATATATACATATGGACGGGGGTTGGGGCTTAGCCCCAACCCTATCCCTGCCCAATCCAAAACACATTGCAATATAAATATATTGTTTCACATATATATAATAAGAAACACTTGTGGGCGCACCAGTTGGGCGGACCTTCCCAAAGCATTACCCCTTGCCCGAAGGTCGCGGGGTCGATTCCTGCCGACTACACAAATTTTAACCAATGTTTAGATGACACATGGTGGCCATTGATTGGGCCACGTTTCGCTATCCCATTCGCCACAAACAAGCGATATTTCATATGCTGACTTGTCCACACGACTGCCAACACATCTTCCATGTGTTGTACAGTCTGCCATGTGTCATACGGTCTGCCACATCAGCATCCGTACGGACTGTACAGTCAGCACATTTTGTTTTGCATGTTTGTCATTTTGAATAGAACGTGACAACTCTCTCATCCGATGCCCATTTGAACCCAAACGAGTTGCGTTGGGTTCATGATGACGAGGCCTACGCTCCCGTTCGATTTGAAGCGATTCTGAGCCCTTTGAATTCTGAGCAAAATTTGATCCCCTGGATGACACCTCCCCATTGGAAAGCTTTTGGACCTCCAAAAGAATATTTCTAGTCTATTTGAAGATGAAGGTATAGTTCCCTCACCTTTCCAACCTCAATCCACTTGGATTTGCTTGGATTTGTACCTTTAATACCAACTCAAAGATACTCCACATTTCCTCGTTTTGAAGTTCTCATTCTCCTGTCAAGGATTGTGTCTTCATGCAGTTCTGTA
>SNQJ01S0028145.1:59802-84349 GCA_010110895.2 Picea sitchensis | reverse complement strand
TGAGGAGTTGGGGATTTTCTCAGCTGTGTTAGAGTGGTAGCTCAGCCTTGGAGGCGAGCTGGGAAGCTAGGCTATTATCTGGATTGTGTGTGGCCCCTTTGCGGCTTGGGGGGATGAGGGGAAATCAAAGTACCCCTAGCATTTGGCTGGGAGGTACCGGTGAGTCCTATACGGTCGGCAAGCGGGAGCATTAAGGAGCACGCGAACGCCACCAGGAGCGGGCGAACAGGCCAAGGTATGTTTTTATTTTGGATGAATGCTAGTCTGTGTTTGCGTCTGAAAATTTAGATAGCTGTGTTTTTATTTTGGATGAATTCCTAAGTTTTGTGATAAAGATTAGTTTAGAATGGTTGCAATGAACCTCAAGAATCGACCCCTTTTTTATGCTATAAGAATGTTAGTAGGGCATTTTATGGTTCTTCATTTTGGCACCGTTTTAGGGTTCTGGCAATTTTTCTTGGGGTTTATGGTTATTGTACTTGGGTCCCTGGGCGTATATATCTTCTTGGGCATTTGCATTCACTGCCTGTTTACCTTACAACCCAAAATCGTTTTTCCTTTTTCCATGGGCATTTTACTTTGGGTTGGGGGGCGTTCATAGCTGACTGGGGTCGTGTTAATATGGCTATGAATGTACAGCCATTTCGTTTGAAAAATCATTTCATTTTCTTTTGTGTTTGGTACAGACTTAGGGTTCTGGTAATTTTGTTTTAGGTTTATGGGTACTGTATAAAATTTCTGGGGCATTTTTAATATTAATGGGGGGCGTCTGAGGTTATGGTGGGTGTTTTCCTGTTAATGGGGCCGTGTTAAAATTTCTGGGGCATTTTTACAGTGATGGGGGCGTTTGATTGACTGTGGGCGGATTAGATCCTTGGGCATTGCCTTCACTGTCGTTTTGCCTTCATTGCATTCACTGTCGTTTTTCCTTCACTGTTGTTTTGCCTTCACTGCGTTCCCTGTCATTTGTGTTCACTGTCGTTTGTCTTTAGAATGGAATCCTAGAATTAGCTAGCTGAGCTAGATCTCAATAATTTCATAAACATTTATTCTTTATTCATATTCATATTTCTGCTCGCTATATTCAGATGTGGAATTTATTTAGGTTGGGTACATCGGATATCATTTGACTGGGATGACCGCCACTCAGCGTTAACATAATCCTTCGTTTCGGGAGAAGCTACTGTCCTGCATTCCCTCGTGTTAATTTCCTCTTTTTCTTTTAGTTGTCTATCTGATATTTCATATTAATGCTTCTTGTTGTTCTATATCTGATAATTCATATTCATGCTACACCACCGAGTGATTAATTTTGATGACTATATACCTACAGTGTATAAACTGACTTATGTGGTTGAAAAGGGTTATTAGAGAACTTCCAAAAATCTTTCCCACAATGAATTTATCTTTATTTTTATATTAGCTTACATGATAGTGTTGGTTAAACAATAGGTAATCTGTATTGAGGTTTTTTGTACTGGAGTATACATGCCTTTAAACCTAATCTGCCTTTAAATCTAACCTACCTTAAATCTAACGGTATATATCTCAACTACTGGATATGTCTTGTATACGATTGGAATGTAGCTCAAACTATTCATAAAAAGGGGGGGGGTCACATCGCTTATTTTTATATTAGTTACATTACCATGTTGGCTCATCAATATGTACTATGTATTAAAGTATTTGATGTTTTATATACTGTGACATATATCTTCAGATCTAACATATTTATAATCTAACTCCTTAAACATATTTTTCATGATTTTTATTTGTATTTTTATGTTACTGTAAATTAAGTCACTAACACCTAATTTAAACATTTTGGAAAATGTTATTTCTAGGCATCTAACATCACTACATGAACTATATTAGGTGATATTTTAATATTTTACTTGAAGGCATATTTAACAGCATTTTGAATTATTTTTAATTATAGACTAGTGACATTTAACTATATTTAAACAATATGTTATAAACATAGTTTAAGGATATTTAAATGTTGTAAAAAAAAAAAATTGTTTTGTAAAACAAAGTTTAATGCTAGCTTAAACACTTTGTGGTATTTCAAGAAATGTTTAGGGTGGAATATAGATTTCAATTAGTAACACATAAAATAGCCTGTTTTAATTTATTTTTCCTCTATCTTTAAATTTTCAAAAATGTGTTTGTTTAATATTAAATTTGGAAACTGATTTCAATTATTGACTCAACTGTAATGTTGGAATTATTGTCATTGATTTCAAGAAATCTAATAAATGGAATTATTAGTTAAGGAAATGTTATTTAATAAATCGTCTTATGTTGGAATGTGTGATTTATCATGTGAGGAATTGATAGTGTAATCTAATGCAATATATCGGAATGTTAAAGGCTTGATCATCAGTATAATGTCCTTGCAGCTTAGATGGTTAACTTGTGAAGTCCTTATATCATAATGTAATGATGCTAGCGCTAGGGTGAAGTCATTGTAGTTTACCATGATTTTAGTTAGGAATTGCGAAGTCTTTATATTACCAAGGTAATGATGCTAACCCTCATGGGATGATTGATAATGTAAATTTGCATTGATGGCGTCAAATGATTTCAGGATAATTTGTTAATTATTGAGTTGTAGTGAAAGATTAACTTTTTCTTATTGCGTTAAAAAACATTTACAACCATTCATTATATTTATGATTACAATTGATGAATTTTTATCTTGTTAGATGTAAACCAGTCAAAGCTTCAGTATTGTACTATAGGGGTCCCTTGAAGGTGTTTTAGAGGGTACCTTGATGACAATTTATGATTAGAGTTGTGCAAAGGAATGACTTTAAGACTCATATAGCTGGTAGTCCCTTGTTAAATTAAGATTGCGCTGGTTCGTAAAACTTTGTGTGTTGGTCGGCTTGTGTCGAGCGGTAGGTGGACACCCCTAGGTAGCGTTAGGAGTTATGTCTGTGTGTGATTTTCGTGTAAAGAATCCAGTGCCGTATCAAGAGTCTCGGGCCCTTTGAAGGCAGGGTTTCCACTCTTGCGACACACCTGATGGATATTACTAGTTTTTGCCTGAGCAGTCGGCCAGGAGCCTATCTGACCTTCTCTCTCTCCGGAGCAGAGAACTAAGATTAAACACCCTGCTTTCCTGTGAAGAAATAGTAAAACCCACTCCTAAGGATTCTTCCTTCTGTGCTCGTACTGTGCATAACCCAGTACGTCGTTAAGTGTTTGTGGTGCGCCTTATATCTATGATCGTTAACGCTTGTTGTTATTGTTGAGCGTCTTGTGTCTTCTTGTGGTGCTCATCGTGGTTGCATATTGTTAGTCATCGGGTGGTGTCGTAGAGTCCAGTGTGTCTATTTCTTATATACACGCGTTCACACACTTTAAAAAAAAAAACAATTGCACCTACTGTCAGAGTTGTTGTCGTAATGAGGAGGGTCGTTACATATGTATTATTGACCATGTTATTTTTAGTGGATGTAGACTTGACGACACTTGCTAATTCGACTAACAAAAGGAGTAAAGGGGTCATGCACAAAAACTAGACACTTGAGGGAGAGGTGTGACAACGTCCCTATAACAACCTACTAGAACTCCCACCATGACCTGAAATGTTGTTTAACGATTACCTAGTTCGAGAGGTTCATGATGTCATGATGGAAGACTTAGAAAGTCACTCATGATGAAATATAAGGGGCACACAATAAGGATTAATCCTTATTCCTTAGAATCTCTTAGTCTTTTACAAGTTCGACCGAGTGGAGTGTTGTCTCCAAGTGTCGGAAAAAATTTCAAAACTAGTCAAAGGCGACTAACACCCTTGGAGCATGGAGGTGCGTCTTGAAGGGCACGTCGCGTAATTTAATTGTGAATCAATAAAAATCTACATGGCCTAGAAAACATAATAAACATGGTGATACATTGTATAACATAATGGTTAATTAATCATTAAATTATAAGCTAATAAATCAAAACAAGAGTTTAAGCCTAAGTCTAAGTCTAAGTTTAAATAAGGGACTAAATAAAATACTAAACAAGCTAAGGGAACTGATATATAATCAAACTTTAGGAAAAGAGGGAATACGAATTAAAATTTAGGTAGATGCACATGTGTGCATGAAAATAATAAAAGGGATTTATAAATAAAAATAAAACAAAACATGAGCGAATAGGTTTTCCACATAGAGGAGCATCTTGCGTCAATCTACCACTAAGACTAACTAAAAGAAAACTCATAATCCAACTCAAACTAAAATCAGGTAAGGGGGCACAAAGTAAATGAGGGATTGGAGAACTAAGGGACAACTAAGAGAAAAAATAGGAACACATTGGGGAATGTGAGGGAAAATGGGTTTTAAAATAAAATAAAAGAGAAATTACTTGTGCAACTTGGGGAGAATGTGACACATGTAGTGGGTGAATAATACTCTAATTAAATTATCAAAAATTAATTAATGGTGTATGAGGACATGTGTCATGGGGAATTTTTCTATAAAATAAATGAGAGAAAGGGAGAGGGGATCTCACTATTTTTAGTACTGTTATGTTGCCAAAAAAATTCTGGACCAAGTTTTACTTGTGAGAGTTGGGATTCCAAGACTTGAAAAGAGTGGAATCTCTTCCTTGCGAGGAAAGTTTTGGGTGCTATTGGTTTTTGTTTTTTTGTGTGGACACTTTGTGGCCCGTGGGGATAAGGGGGAAGAAGACTACCCCTAGCATTGGCTGGAAGGTACCAGTGAAGTCATTGTATTAAGAAGTGAAGTGAAGGACGTAGTGCAATTCTCTTCTACGTTCGAAGATCTTCAACAAGTATCAACCAATATTTTAACGATATTTCATTGTTTATGGTATTCCGTATTTTAATAAGATTGTAATAGATCATACTTTTGACTTTATGACAAATTAGTGAAATTCGTTATTGTGTATAGATACATTCATGCTATTTGGTAACCAATTGAACTATGGAATAGATATCCATATTTTATATGTCCAGAACAAATGATCTTGTTGATACAGACCTTTAATTTAAATTTTTCTATGTTATCTATTTTCAAATGCATTTACGTAAGGTGATTTTGTCAAATAATGATTACATTTAAGTACTGTGAGATTATATAATTTTCCTTATTGTGTCGAATGATTTTTTTTACCAAAAATGTGCATTGCGGATCTTCAGATGTACAAGAAAAATACATAATTAACTACAAATCTAAGTTTATATGTGTGCGATATCGGTCAGCTAAATTATAAAAAAAACAAATTGTTTGGTTCCTTTTTCTGATCCAGTGGCTGAAAGAAGAAGAACTCTTGTATCTGCTCTGGTGACTTATTCCTGAAATTTTTGTATTAACATTTCCCTTAGGTTGAATGAACACTTCTTCCTCAGAAGAAGGTTAAGTCTTGTTAGTAATTATGATTGATTCTTATCTGGAAGGAATTGTATGTATAGACTGTAATAACCCTAGGTTGAACCCCAACTATAAATGTAAATACACATGTACTTAGGCTAGTGAGAGAGGATGTAGAAAAGACAGTATGTCTGTGATGTAAAAGTAAATGTATTCACATGCAAATATTAATGAAAAACACATCACTGCGTGTAGACCAACCATGTAAAGAGTATGGGGGATTAAACTCCACTAGTAAGGGAAAAGGGGGCTAAACGTTAAGGATAAGGGTCTAAGCTAGGGAGCTTAAGCTAAAAAGAATTATTATATTAATAGTCCATAAAGTATAAAGTATGGATAATTATTTTATCCTAAGTTCTAAGGATGGGGACCAGTGGACCAAAGTAGATCTCAACATGACAAGTGTCAAAATAGAAACATGCATACAAATAGTTTGGATTTAGTGCATTTTCCATCATTCCATCATTCCTATATTTTTTCACTCATGGATTTCACCTATCCTTCGTAATTTTTTGTTACTATCATTTTACCTATACTGTACCCGAACCAGTACCATACCTGTACCTGGCTAGATTAGAAGCTACACTAAAGAAATAGGTTGTCAAGCACATGGGACATTGAATATGCGGGTTGTCATTCCCGTGGGAAATTTACTCCAAGTGAGGCAATTGTTGGGAATTGATCTCCCGAAGGTGCTAGACCACAACTACAGGGCTCTGAGACTTCTTGTCCAGCATGTTGTTGAAGCCCCAGAAAGAAAATGGGGCAGCCGAAGGACTTTTGAGCAAAGAGGGGGCACATTTCCTAGGGTGGGACATGCATGTGGGGAATGAGGGACTATAGGCTGTTAGTTTGAATTGACATATGTGACAGATTTTTTCGTATTGATTGAGATACATCAGCTTGGTTAGTTATTCCTTTACCCAGTTGGAGCTTAGTCCTAGCTCGGGGGTGACCCACTTCTAAGAGTTTTGAGAAATGTGTTCTAAGGCTAGGAGGAATGTGGAATATCAGCACACAGTTGGTAATATTTTACCTAGATAAGTGTCAATTGTGTGTTAACTTGCATGATGCATTATTATTTATGCATATATTTTTATGGGTTTTTCGTGTGTGTGTTGAATGTGTATTTCCATTACTATTCTATATGAATCTGTGTATATGCAGAACATTTGTATGTTTAAATTTGTATACAGTTCAAAAATTTAACGTGACATATCCCAATAGTTGGCTAGGATGCTACATAGGCCTGATTCTTTCTTAGTTCATTCTAGTGGTTAAGCCATGCAATCACAATCCACTTAAAACTATGATGATTCAACAAACATACCTACACTGGTATTTAGAAAACCGATTGACATATAGTTAGCGTAGAAGTTTGTGTCTGATTTCGTATTGGACAATATATTAAATGGTATGATCACTCATGTGCGATATTCTTTGTATTTTTGTTGCCAAAAAAAAACTTTATCTAAAATAACGTAGCAAAATAGGAGCATTATTTAAATCAAATTATTAAACCGTAATAGCAGTCGTAGGGAACAACACCAAAACAACTGCAGAATGTAATAATTATTTAAAAACAACTTTTGACATCAATTAGTAGGCCAAAATTATTTTAACAACCCAAGGCCCTGCAAAACAGTAAAATAATGCAAGGTATTTTTGGAGCCAAAATTTAAAGATTACTCCACAGTTTCATCCAATTTTGGACTTTGCGAAACATCATTAATACATCAAACTTAGACCTATATCTCTACAAGGAATCAACATCACTCATATTACTATGATAAATTTTAAGTCCTACGATATTCCGAGCCTCTATAATTCAGTGGAATTTAATTCTTCGAACACCTATCAACTGTAATGCAAGAGGTATTTATAGTGCTATAACCCTTATGAGTTTCTTTACTCCTTGATGTAAAAAATATAGAGTTTCTTATGGTGATTTACAACAATCACCTTTACTTACCGAAGGTCATATCATTACTTCGCATTTCTTGACTCGTGATGCTCTACCCTGTAGTGAAAATATGGTAGGTTTTTTTTTTTTTTATTTATTTATTGTCGAAATTTTGATTGGAGCCCTAAAAAAAGTCCTTGATTAAAGGTTAATATCTATATCTTGACACCCTAATGGTTAGTTCTAGTGCACGTTACTTACTTGAAGCATTGCAAGCAACCTGTAACTAACATTGTTTAGTAAACAATTTCCATCTGATTCTATGACTATAGACATACAATTTTCCTTGGGTCAACGATAACCAACTAAGAGTGGAAGGATCTTCACAATCTGCAGAAGCAGTTAGAACTTCAGTGTAATTTTCCACCTAGATTATATTCCAACACACATTTAAGTGTCTTTTATTCTATCATCACTCCTTGACCGTTCACGCCTAGATATAGGAGACTGATGCAAGAGCATCTCTCCATGCAGCCAGCCAGCCAACCACGTCAGCGCGCATGCATTCAAAGCTGAAAAGAGGCGTAGCCTCATTTAAATATTTGAAATGAATGTAATTGAATGTCTTAGGCTGGTGAGCCAGGAAAGTCGTGCCTTTGAGTAGGCATTAGGTAGATCGTCTTTAATGCCAAGAAGGGCTGAGATCTAGATCCGATCTTGGACTAGACAGCCCATTCATTATAATTGAATGTAATTAATTAGAGTGGGTAAACCTGGAGGAATGAGCCCTCAGGTAAAAGAGATTCGTGATCTCATTTTGAGTAAGATAGAATGGTTGTATGAGAGATACAGAGAGAGCTCGAGGAATACCATTGTAAAATACAGGCATTTTCCATTGTTAATATAACAGAGCAGTTTTTCCTGCATTACTCTATCTTATATGCATATCTGTGTGTGTTCCATATATATGTTGTGAATGTATGTTATGTGGAGGCATTCTGCAGGAGTTCGCTTGATTTCAGGTTGAAGGTCTTTGAGGCTTCACACCAGGAGGGTGTGACAGAACGTTGAGGTTCTGATAGCCGTGCACAGAGGATGCACTTCTGAACTCTGAGGAGTTAGACAGAGACGTGATGAGGCACATGACTGGAATCATCGACTCGGGAAGAAGACCTCAAGGTTGTTGAATACCTTGGAGGTAGAGCTGTGCATCCGAGACATAGTTGCAGACAGAATCACTGAGGATTCTGTAGGAGCTCTGCCAGGTGGGCATGGAGCGTAAGCACGAGGTGCTAGAGAGAGAACTCTGCGGTGAGTTCGGAGAAGACCAGAATCACTGAAGATTATGAGAAGATCTACCAGGAGGGCATCGAGCAAGTGCATAGAAGCACAGGATAAAGGAGACAGAACTGCTGAATGTTCTGTAGCAAAGAGACTCCGCTAGGAGGGCGTTGAGAAAACGTGCAAGGAGGCCTAGAAGCTGAAGAGAACTCTTTGAGTTCTGGAGCTGAAGGAAGAGTCCACTGAGGGACCTTCATTGGGTCCCTAAATACCTAGAAGTACTCAAGAAGAGGCTTGAGTATAAGGATAGCCAAGAGGGCATCCAGTTCATTCTCCATCTGTGGGATAAGGAAGAAAGATGAAATCCCCCCAAGGGGTCTGAGTGTTTGTGAAAGATCAGAAGAAACAACACGTTGTGTGTGCATGAAGACTCTACAGGAGCGCAGACGTCAGAATCCTTTAAGGATTCAGAAGGAACAAGCTTAGAAGGGATAGCGTTTCATATGTGCAGCGAGGCTCGAAATCGAGGAGCTCGCAAAGAACAAAGACAACAAAGGTCGAGGCCTTTAGAACCTTGGAAATTCTCCCAAGGCAGGACGAAAACACAAGGAGGCTCTGGTGAGAGCACAATAGCCGTTGGATTGGCAGATAGAGAGATCTGGACTGTCGAGGAGATTTACGTCCAGGAGGAAGCCACAACAGGTGGAACGGTGACGAGAATCTGGACCGTTCGTTTGGGAGCGGACGCATGTCACGATATTACCCACATCGGGAACTCAGGCACTGGAGGATGAAAGAGGAAGTCATTCGATTTCACAAGTGGCAAGGAGGCGAGAACTCCGTGTTGTGGGGCCTAGCTGACGTCACCCCGGGATATCCGACCACGAGAATGATGTGGGGCCAAAGGAGTCGACAAGAAGACAGGTGTCACCTCGCATCTCGGGCACTCGTAAGTGGAAGGGCTGAAAGCTTGGCATCAAAGTCACGAGGTCGTAAGGTGCGAGGTCACGAAGCGGCGAGGTAGCGAGAAGACAGGAGCCGTCCATCTGAGGAGGATAGGTGGCAGAGATCGAGAAGATCTCACAAACTCAGGAGTTTGCAGGTTGAATGCCCAAGTGTTGGGGTTAAAAGTCACGAGGGTGTGAGGCACGAGGAGATCGGAGCCGCCCGTTGACAGAGGGAACGTGGCAGTTTGCAGGTGGAGAGCCCAAGCGTTGGGTGCTCAAAGTCACAAGGTTGCGAGGAGCGAGAAGGTGACAGTCATTGGATCCTGATCGTGGAGGACCATTGGATCCGCACGTGGGATCATGCATCGGAGCCTCGAGAGAAAAGGCTCTAGAGTTTAGTCACGGGGATCGCGCAGTCGTGAGGAGCGAGATTCCGACCATTGAGGGGACAGGTGGCCATAACAAAGCGGTGAAGTTATTGGTGTCAGGATTCGCGATCCTGTGAGGGGTGAGGTCTCGGTGAGTTAGAGGCCGTTGAAAAGTCAACTCACGTGCGCCTCGGCACTTCGGTACATCGGGTGTCGAGTGTTGGAAAATTAAGAACTTGGTATAACGAGGTTGCAAGGATGCGAGGGAGGTAAGGCCATGGACATGGGAGGCGTGGTCATATGCGACAAGATCAAAGCTTAGGAGGGCTCATCGAAGAATCGGGGGTCGACAGTTGGAGAGAATTGTGACTCTCGACAATGGAAACGCCGATGCACGTAACCCTGATAGAGAATCCGGGATAACCTCGGAAAATTGCAGAAGGCCGAGGGGTGTAAAGAAGGACCTGTGGATCGGGTATTTGCACAGGGATTTCGATTGGGAATCTAAAGAGCCAATTTCAGCTCATCTGAAAGAAGGGGTTGAGAACGATTCTGAGAGCGGGTGAGTCTGAGGTGTAGGTTCACACTCGCCTGCATCAAGTGGTATCAGAGCCGATTTCTTGTCTGTATATTTCAGGCAAGAGGAGAAAAGAAGAGAAGAAGCACTCTGATACACGTCAAGTGGTATCAGAGCGGGATTTCATCTGTATATTGCAGGTGAAAGAAGACAGAGTTACTGAGGACTCTGTGAGGACTTGTTTGAAGGTAGGTAGCAGTCCATAGACAGTCGGAGGGAGACTGTAGGATGAAGTTGAGCACTCAGGGTTGTAGGAGTGACAGCAGCAGATCTGTCAGGGAGGTAGATAGACACAACAAGATGGCTACTGAAGGCCATAGGCATGCTGAACAGAAGAGGCTAGAGCTGATGAGCGCAACAGAAATGGAAAAAGAGCTCGCTGACATAAAGCGAGAGATGGAGGAGCTCGAACTGCGGATGAGGAAGTATAAGAAATCCAAGCAGAGATGGGTTTATGAATGGCCCATGAATACGCCAAAGGTGAAATGGCCAATCAGACAGCTGATGGTCAGGAGACAGCAGAGGCTGTTAAGGAGATGGTTGAGGTATGCTAAAAACCTTAAGGCCACAGAGGAAGAGTTGATTGATCACTGTTGGCCAGAGACTGGAAAGGGTCTCGATGATTGGGATGATGAAGAAGATAAATTGGGATCGTCTTAGGATCTCATAGACTGCCAAATGGGCAGAGAAGAAGAAATTCCAGTTTTCCAGGAGGGCAACGAGATGAGGTCGGCTCAAGATCTCATAAACTATCAGGAGGACAGTGAAGGAATTTCACATTGCCAGCTGGACGATGATCAGAGATCATTGAGGGATCTCGAAGACTGCCAGGAGGGCAGTGAAGACATCTCATATTGCCAAGTGGGCATAGATGAACAATTGAGACTGTCTAAAAGTCTCATGGACTCGGAGGAGAGTTCAATTCAACAAGGAGTGCTGATGAATATGGGATCGGTTGATCTCATAGCCTGCCAGAGAAGTAGTGGAAGCATCCCATATCGTTAGGTGGGAAGGGATGAGCAGATGAGACTATCTAAGAATCTCATAAACTCAGAAGTGAATTGGAATCAGCCAGGGGAGCTGACAGAGCAGGTGAGCTCAAAGGTGAATTTGGATCAGCAGGTGCAGCTGACAGAGGAGGAAGATCGGGATGGTCTTTTGATGATTGGGGGAATTGGGATATTCCTACCTTGTGCCCAGGAGGAGGCAGAAATTCGTGTTGCATATGGTGCAAAAACCGAATAGTCACAACTAGAGATGACTTTCAAAAGGAAATTGGGGCTGACAATGACTGTCACGAAGGGAGATGAATTGGAGCAGATTTTGGAGACTGCCCAAACAGATGAAGAGAAGGAGCGTTCTGAGGAATGGCTCAATGATTTCAGTCAGGGAGTTGAAAGAGAAGAAGTTGTAGCACTGAAGCTGACAACAAAAGAAGAAGCAGAAATGAAAGAAGAGAATGAGCATTCGGTGGAATGGCTCAACGCATTTATCACTGAAGCTGAAGAGACTACAACAGGGGAGTTTGCAGTAGAGGATGGAGAAGATGAGCATTCTGAGGAATGGCTTATTACTTTTAGCCAGGAAGCTTAAAGAGATGTAGCATTGGAGCTAACAGCCAAAGGAGTAGACGAAGGGGATGACGAGCATTTGGAGGAATGGCTCAGCATTTTCAGCCAAGAAGCTGAAAAGACTGCAACAGAGGAGGTTGTAGAAGCAGAAGAAGAAGGAGAAGACAACATTTGTTTTGATGATCTGTGGGATCAACTAGAAACCCTGGAGGAAGGGATAAAAGTGCAGGGCATGCACATCCAACAGGTGAAGTTGGAAATGGATGAGGAAGGCGTGGGAGATCATGATGATTTGCCCAATGGCCAAAAATTTTTGCTGCTGAGGAGACTGCAACAACAGGACCAACCACTAGAGTAGCTTGATGAAGCGATAGAGGACATTAGAAGGCTGATGTTGAGATCAACAAAGACTGCCAGCAAGGAGCAGCTGGGCAGAAGGAAAGAAGCAACAGCAGCAGCGCCACAGAAGCAACAGCAGCAGCAGAAGGGAGCGGATGAACAGCTCCAAAGATTTGTTTGGGATCCAAAAGGATTTCCAACAGCTCAGAGGGGAAGCTCATGAGCAGGAGCTCATGAATTTTTCATCTGTGGAGTGTGATGCAGGAGCATCTCTCCATGCAGCCAGTCAGCCAGCCACGTCAGTGCGCATGCATTCAAATCTGAAGAGAGGCGTAGCCTCATTTAAATATTTGAAATGAATGTAATTGAATGTCTTAGGCAGGTGAGCCAGGAAAGCCGTGCCTTTGAGCAGCCGTTAGGTAGATAGGCTTTAATTCCAAGAAGGGCTGAGATCTAGATCCGATCCTAGACTAGACAACCCATTCATTATAATTGAATGTAATTAATTAGAGTGGGTAAACCTGGAGGAATGAGCCCTCAGGTAAAAGATATTCGTGATCTCATTTTGAGTAAGATAGAATGGTTGTATGAGAGATCCAGAGAGATCTCGAGGAACACCATTGTAAAATACAGGCATTTGCCATTGTTAATATAACAGAGCAGTTTTTCCTGCATTACTCTGTCTTATATGCATATATGTGTGTGTTCCATATATATGTTGTGAATGTATGTTATGTGGATGCATTCTATAGGATTTTTCTTGATTTCAGGTTGAAGGTCTTTGAAGCTTCACACCAGGAGGGTATGACAGAACGTTGAGGTTCTGATAGCCATGCAAAGAGGATGCACTTCTGAACTCTGAGGAGTCAGACAGAGACGTGCTGAGGCACGGGACTGGAATCATCGACTTGGGAAGAAGACCTCAAGGTTGTTGAATACCTTGGAGGTAGAGCTGTGCATCCGAGACACAGTTGTAGACAGAAGCACTGAAGATCTTGTAGGAGCTCTGCCAGGTGGGCATGGAGCGTAAGCACGAGGTGCTGGAGAGAGAACTCTGCGATGAGTTCGGAGAAGACTAGAATCACTGAAGATTCTGAGAAGCTCTGCCAGGAGGGCATCGAGCAGGTGCATAGAAGTATAGGATAAAGGAGACAAAACTACTGAATGTTCTGTAGCAAAGAGACTCCACCAGGAGGGCGTCGAGAAAACGTGCAAGCAGGCCCAGAAGGTGAAGAGAACTCTTTGAGTTCTGGAGCTGAAGGAAGAGTCCACTGAGGGACCTTCATTGGGTCATTGAATACCCAGAAGTACTCAAGAAGAGGCTTGAGTAGAAGGATAGCCAGGAGGGAAACCAGTTCATTCTCCGTCTGTGGGAGAAGAAAGAAAGATGAAATCCCCCCAAGGGGTCTGAGTGTTTGTGAAAGCTCAGAAGAGACAGCATGCTGTGTGTGCGTGAAGACTCTACAGGAGAGTAGACATTAGAATCCTTTAAGGATTCGAAAGGAACAAGCTTAGAAGGGATATCGTTTCATACAAGCAGCAAGGCTCGAAATTGAGGAGCTCGCAAAGAAGAAAGACATCAAAGGTTGAGTCCTTTAGAACCTTGGAAATTCTCCCAAGGCAAGACGAAAACACAAGGAGGCTCTGGTGAGAGCACAGCAGCCGTTGGATTGGAAGATAGAGAGATCCAGACCGTCGAGGAGATTTACGTCCAGGAGGAAGCCACGGCAGGTGGAATGGTGACGATAATCTGGACCGTTCATTTGGGAGTGGACGCGTGTCACGAGATTACCCACATCAGGAACTCGGGCACTGGAGGCTGAAAGAGGAAGTCATTCGACTTCACGAGTGGTGAGGAGGCGAGAACTCCGTGTTGTGGGGCCTATCTGATGTCACCCCGGGATATCGGACCACGAGAATGGTGTGGGGCCATAGGAGTCGACAAGCAGACAGGTGGCACCTCTCATCTCGGGAGCTCGTAAGTGGAAGGGCTGAAAGCTTGGCGTCAAAGTCACGAGGTCGTGAGGCGCGAGGTCACGAAGCGGTGAGGTAGCGAGAAGACAGGAGTTGTCCATCTAAGGAGGACAGGTGGCAGAGATCGAGAAGATATCGCGAACTTGAGAGTTCGCAGGTTGAACGCCCAAGTGTTGGGGTTAAAAGTCATGAGGGCGCGAGGTGCAAGGAGATCAGAGTCGCCCGTTGACAGAGGGCACGTGGAAGAGATCTAGATGATATTGCAAACTTGGGAGTTCGCAGGTGGAGAGCCCAAGCGTTGGGTGCTCAAAGTCACGAGGTCGTGAGGAGTGAGAAGGTGACAGTCGTTGGATCCTGATCGAGGAGGACCGTTGGATCCGCACACGGGATTATGCATCAAAGCCTCGGGAGAAAAGGCTCGAGAGTTTGGTCACGAGGATCGCGCGGTTGCGAGGAGGGATATTTCGACCATTGAGGGGACAAGTGGCCATAACAAAGCGGCGAAGTTATTGGCGCAGGATTCGCGATCCTGCGAGGGGTGAGGTCTCGGCGAGTTAGAGGCCATTGAAAATTCAACTCACATGCGCCTCGGCACTTCGACACATCAGGTGTCGAGTGTTGGAAAATTAAGAACTTGGTATAGCGAGGTTGCGAGGATGTGAGGGAGGTAAGGCCACGGACATGGGAGGCGTGGTCATATGCGACAAGAGCAAAGCTCAAGAGGGCTCATCGGAGAATCGAGGGTCGGGAGTTGGAGAGCACTATGACTCTCGACAATGGAAACGCTGATGCACGTAACCCCGATAGAGAATCGGGGATAACCTCGAAAAAGTGCAGAAGGCCGAGGGGTGGAAAGAAGGACCTGTTGATCGGGTATTTGCACAGGGATTCCGATTGGGAATCTAAAGAGCCAATTTCGCCTCATCTGAAAGAAGGGGTTGAGAACGATCCTGAGAGCGGGTGAGTCTGAGGTGTAGGTTCACACTCACCTGCATCAAAGAAAATATCTCTAATATGATAACATTATTGAAGAAAAACATTCATTTAGAGTCAATCTCCAAGTTATAACAATCGCGCTCATACCAAATCTGAAGTTAGAAGTGAAGTTAACGGTATTAAATGATAGTGGTGAATTGTGTAACATTAAAGTAAATTGAAATGTGTGTACTTTATCTTTGTCCTTCTATTTGTTAAGATCTCATTTATTACTAGCACAACCGCTAAATCGCTTTACTTAATATGATTAAGAAATTACTGTGTGACCATCTAATTGTCAGCCGTAAACCTTTTCTTCAGCGGTTTCATATTCTTCGTTTCATCTTACCAACCGTAAACCTTTCTGTTTTCACCAGCAACGATTTAGCTATTGTGCTAGTATATATATTGTTATACTAATATATATTGACAGGTATTATTGATGAGTTTCCCTTAAGTGTGCAGGATACATTACAGGTTAATGATGTTGATGGCATCCACAAACTTCCTTGGACTCCCAATTGAGTCAGGGAGTGGACTTGTATTGGTTTGAGTATTTTATTTACAAGGATGTGATTTATATGATGATTCAGTATGGATGTTATGTATATGTATTATTGACCATGTTCTTTTTAGTGGAAGCAGACTTGACGACGCTTGCTAATCCGAGTAACAAAAGGAGTAAAGGGGTCATGAGCAAAAACTAGACACTTGAGGGAGAGGTGTGACAACGTCCCTATAACAACCTACTAGAAATCCCACCACGACCTGAAATGTTGTTTAACAATTACCTAGTTCAAGAGGTTCATGATGTTGTGATGGAAGACTGAGACAGTTGCTCATGTCAAAATATAAGGGGCACACAATAAGGAGGAATCCTTATTCCTTAGAATCTCTTAGTCTTTTACAAGTTCGACTGGGTGGAGTGTTGTCTCCAAGTGTCGGAAAAACTTTCAAAACTAGTCAAAGGCGAGTGGCACCCTTGGAGCATGGAGGTGCGTCTTGAAGGGAAAATCATGTAATTTAATTGTGAATCAATAAAAATCTACATGGCCTAGAAAACATAATAAATATGGTGATACATTGTATAACATAGTGGTTAATTAATCATTAACTTATAAGCTAATAAATCAAAACAAGAGTCTAAGCCTAAGTCTAAGTCTAAGTTTAAATAAGGGACTAAATAAAATACTAAACAAGCTAAGGGAACTGAGATATAATCAAACTTTAAGAAAAGAGGGAATAAGAATTAAAATTTAGGTAGATGCACATGTGTGCATGAAAATAATAAAAGGGATTTATCAATAAAAATAAAATAAAACATGAGAGAATAGGTTTTCCACATAGAGGAGCATCTTGAGTCAATCTACCACTAAGCCTAACTAAAAGAAGACTCATAATCCAAAACAAACTAAAATCAAGTAAGGGGACACAAAGTAAATGAGGGATTGGGGAACGAAGGGAAAACTAAGAGAAAAAATAGGAACACATTGGGGAATGTGAGGGAAAATGACTTTTAAAATAAAATAAAAGAGAAATTACTTGTGCAACTTGGGGAGAATGTGACAGATGTAGTGGGTGAATCAGATAAAAAACATCAATGGGTGTAATGTTTACCCTTGGAATAATGGGGTTACAAGACTTCCTATCATACAACCCCAAAAATCACACCATATGAAATGATGTATGTCTAACAACTACCTACTGTCATTTCCTATATTCCAGGCACATCAAAGGTCCAGGCTCCTGATAAGTTGTTGCAAGTTAGAGCATCTACCCTCGTAACTTTGAAGGATAATATCCACATGGCCCAAAATTGTATGAAGCAACATGATTGAATATCCAGTTCCACTGATCACATTCTATTGAATTATTCTTTGAGGACACTTGCGAGCAAGTGATCCGGTTGTGATACATTATGATTATGCTTCGATTATGAGATATATGGTGATGTCATTGATTATATGTTAATTTATAGATTTATATATATTGACAGGTATTATCGATGAGTTTCCCTTGAGTGTGGAGGATACATTACAGGTTAATGATGTTGATGGCATCCACAAACTTCCTTGGAATCCAAATTGAGTCAACGAGTGGACTTGTATTGGTTTGAGTATTTGATTTACAAGGATGTGATTTATATGATGATTCAGTATGGATGTTATGTATATGTATTATTGACCATGTTCTTTTTAGTGGATGCAGACTTGACGACGCTTGCTAATCCGACTAACAAAAGGAGTAAAGGGGTCATGCACAAAAACTAGACACTTGAGGGAGAGGTGTGACAACGTCCATATAACAACCTACTAGAACTCCCACCATGACCTGAAATGTTGTTGAACGATTACCTATTTCGAGAGGTTCATGATGTCGTGCTGGAAGACTGAGACAGTCGCTCTTGAAGAAATATAAAGGGAATGCAATAAGGAGGAATCCTTATTCCTTAGAATCTCTTAGTCTTTTACAAGTTCAACCAAGTGGAGCGTTGTCTCCAACTGTCGGAAAAACTTTCAAAACTAGTCAAAGGTGATTGGCACTCTTGGAGCATGGAGGTGTGTCTTGAAGGGCACGTCGCGTAATTTAATTTTGAATCAATAAAAATCTACATGGCCTAGAAAAAATAATAAATATGGTGAAACATTGTATAACATAATGGTTAATTAATCATTAAATTATAAGCTAATAAATCAAAACAAGAGTCTAAGCCTAATTCTAAGTCTAAGTTTAAATAAGGGACTTAATAAAATACTAAACAAGCTAAGGGAACTGAGATATAATCAAACTTTAAGAAAAGAAGGAATAATAATTAAAATTTAGGTAGATGCACATGTGTGCATGAAAATAATAAAAGGGATTTATCAATAAAAAATAAAAAAAAACATGAGAGAATAGGTTCTCCACATAGAGGAGCATCTTGAGTCAATCTACCACTAATCCTAACTAAAAGAAGACTCATAATCCAACTCAAATTAAAATCAAGTAAGGGGACACAAAGTAAATGTAGGATTGGGGAACTAAGGGACAACTAAGAGAAAAAATAGGAACACATTGGGGAATGTGAGGGAAAATAACTTTTAAAATAAAATAAAAGAGAAATTACTTGTGCAACTTGGGGAGAATGTGACATATGTAGTGGGTGAATAATACTCTAATTAAATTATTAAAAATTAATTGATGGTGCATGAGGACATGTGTCATGGGGAATTTTTCTATAAAATAAATGAGAGAAAGGGAGAGGGGATCTCACTATTTTTAGCACTGTTATGCTACCAAAAATTTTCTGGACTAAGTTTTACTTGTGAGAGTTCGGATTCCAAGACTTTAAAATAGTGGAATCTCTTCCTTGTGAGGAAATTTTTGGGTGATATTGGTCTTTGTTTTTGTGTGTGTCCCCTTTTTGGCTCGTGGGGATAAGGGTGGAGAAGATTACCCCTAGCATTGGCTGGAAGGTACCGGTGAAGTCCTTGTATTAGCAAGTGAAAGGAAGGACACAGTGCAATTCTATTCTACATTCGAAGATCTTCAACAAGTATCAACCAATATTTTAACGATATTTCATTGTTTATGGTATTCCGTATTTTAATAAGATTGTAATCGATCATAATTTTGACTTTATGGCAAATTAGAGAAAATGATCAACCATTAGTAGTGTTATTCGTTATTGTGTATAGATACATTCATGTTGTTTGGTAACCAATTGAACTATGGAATATATATCCATATTTTTTATGGCCATAACGAATTATCTTGTTGATACAGACCTTTAATTTAAAATTTTCTATGTTATCTATTTTCAAATGAATTTACGTAAGGTGATTTTGTCAAATAATGATTACATTTAAGTACTATGAGATTATATAATTTTTCTTATTCTGTCGAATGATTTTTTTTACCAAAAATGTGCATTGCGGATCTTGAGATGTACAAGAAAAATACACAATTAACTACAAATCTAATTTTATATATGTGCGAGATCGGTCGGCTAAATTCTAAAAAAAACAAATTGATTGGTTCCTTTTTCTGATCCAGTGACTCAAAGAAGAAGAACTCTTGTATCTTCCCTGGTGACTTATTCCTGAAATTTTTGTATTAACATTTCCCTTAGGTTGAATGAACACTTCCTCCTCGGAAGAAGGTTAAATCTTGTTAGTAATTGTGATTGATTCTTATTTGGAAGGAATTTTATGTATAGGCTATAATAACCCTAGGTTGAACCCCATCTATAAATGTAAATACAAATGTACTTAGGCTAGTGGGCCAGGATGCAGAAAAGACTGTATGTTTGTGATGTAAAAGTAAATTTATTCACATGCAAATATTAATGAAAAACACATCACTGCGTGCAGAACAACCATGTAAAGAGTATGGGGAACTAAACTCCACTAGTAAGGGAAAAGGGGGCTAAACGTTAAGGATAAGGGTCTAAGCTAGGGAGCTTAAGCTAAAAAGAATTATTATATTAATATTCCTTAAAGTATAAAGTATGGATAATTATTTTATCCTAAGTTCTAAGGATGGGGACCAGTGGACCAAAGTAGCTCTCAACATGACAAGTGTCAAATTAGGAACATGCATACAAATAGTTTGGATTTAGTGCATTTTTCATCATTCCATCATTCCTCTATTTTTTTCACTCATGGATTTCACCTATCCTCCGTAATTTTTTGTTACTATCATTTTACCTATACTGTACCCGAACCAGTACCATACCTATACCTGGATAGCTTAGAAGTTGGACTAAAGAAATTGGTTGTCAAGCACGTGGGACATTGAAGAGGCCGGTTGTCAATCCCATGGGAAATTTACTCCAAGTGAGGCAATTGTTGGAAATTGATCTCTCGAAGGTGCTAAACAACAACTATAGGGCTATGAGACTTATTTTCCAGCTTGTTGTTGAAGCCCCGGAGAGAAAATGGGGCAGCCGGAGGACTTTTGAGTAGAGAAGGGGCACATTTGCTAGGGTGGGACATGCATGTGGGGAATGAGGGACTATAGGCTGTTAGTTCGAATTGACATGTGACAGATTTTTTCATATTGATTGAGATACATCAGCTTGGTTAGGAATTCCTTTACCCAGTTGGAGCTTAGTCCTATCTCGAGGGTGACCCACTTCTAAGAGTTTTGAGAAATGTGTTCTAAGGCTGGGAGGAATGTGGAAGATCGACATGCAGTTGGTAATATTTTACCCAGATAAGTGTCAATTGTGTGTTAAATTGCATGATGCATTATTATTTATGCGTATATTTTTATGGGTTTTCTGTGTGTGTTGAATGTGTATTTCCATTACTATTCTATATCAATCTGTGTATTTGCAGAATATTTATATGTTTAAATTTGTATACAGTTCGAAAGTTTAACGTGACATATCCCAAAGTTGGCTGGGATGCTACATAGGCATGATTCTTTCTTAGTTCATTCCATTGGTTAAGCCATGTAATCACAATCCACATAAAACTATGATGATTCACCAAACATACCTACACTGGTATTTAGAAGACCGATCGACATATAGTTAGCGCAAAAGTTTGTGCCTGATTTCGTATTGGACAATATATTAAATGATATGATCACTCATGTGAAATATTCTTTGTATTTTTGTTTCCAAACAAAACCTTTATCTAAAATAATGTAGCATCATAGGAGCATTATTTAAATTAAATTATTAAACCGTAATAGCAGTCGTAGGGAACAACACCAAAAAAACTACAGGACGTAATAATTATTTAGAAACAACTTTTGACATCAACTAGTAGGCCAAAATTATTTTAACAACCCAAGGCCCTGCAAAATAGTAAAATAACACAAGATATTTTTGGAGCCAAAATTTAAAGATTACTCCACAGTTTCAGCCACTTTTGGACTTTGTGAAACATCATTAATACATCAAACTCAGACCTATAGCTCTACCTGAAATCAACATCACTCATATTACTATGATAAATTTTAAGTCCTACGATATTCCGAGCCTCTATAATTCAGTGGAATTTAATTCTTCGAACACATATCAACTTTAATGCAAGAGGTATTTATAGTGCTAGAACCCTTATGAGTTTATTTACTCCTTGATGTAAAAAATATAGAGTTTCTTATGGTGATTTACGACAATCACCTTTACTTACCGAAGGTCGTATCATTACTTCCCATTTCTTGACTCGTGATGCTCTAACCTACAACGAAAATATGGTAGGGTTTTGTCTTTTTTTTTTTTTTAAATTTATTGTCGAAATTTTGATTGGAGCCCTAAAAACAATCCTTAATTAAAGGTTAATCTCTATCTCTTTACACCCTAATGGTCAGTTCCGTGCGTTACTTACTTGAAGGATTGCAAGCAACCTGTAACTAACGTTGTTTAGTAAACAATTTCCATCTGATTCTATGAGTGTAGACAAACAATTTTCCTTGGGTCAATGATAACCAACTAAGAGTGGAAGGATCTTCGCGATCTGCAGAAGCAGTTAGAACTCCAGTGTACTTTTCCACCTAGATTATATTCCAACACACATTTAAGTGTATTTTATTCTACCGTCACTCCTTGACCGTTCACACCTAGATATAGGAGACAACGTCTCTAATATGATAACGTTATTGAAGAAAAACATTCATTTCAAGTCCGTCTCCAAGTTAGAACAATCGTGCTCATACCAAATCTGAAGTTAGAAGTGAAGTTAACGGTATTAAATGATAGTGGTGAATTGTGTAACATTAAGGTAAATTGAAATCTGTGTACTTTAGCTTCGTCCTTCTGTTTGTTAAGATCTCATTTATTACTAGCACAGCCACTAAATCGCTTTACTTAATATGATTAATAAATTACTGTGTGACCATCTAATTGCCAGCCGTAAACCTTTTCTTCAGTAGTTTCATATTCTTCATTTCATCTTACCAACCATAAACCTTTCTATTTTCACCAACAATGATTTAGCTGTTGTGCTAGTATATATATTATTATACTAATATCAAAAATTAATAATATGTAAAATAAAAATAAAACTCTATATTACCCCAATCCTATATATATATTTATAGATTTCATAATATGTAAAATCTAATAAAAAACTCAAATTACCCAAACCCTAATTCACATGAAAGAGGTTGATTTTGAATGTGTAATCACTTGACATGACATTTATGACACCATCAATAATAACAACAAACACAACATAATAACTCAGATTTAGACTTTGACTTTTAAGTGGAATCATTCATTAAGCACATAGCAACAAAATATGTGCCGCACATCATATGATAATCCCATAATATAAACGTATTATGTTATTACTTAAATTAAACATATCATATTCTAAATTGATGTATTTAATTACTTAAATTAATCATATCTATAGTTTTCCCAGCACGAATAAGGTTTTTCCTCGTAACAATGTTTGTTACAACTCCATTGCTAGTTGTTTTAGTGTTTTAAACAGACAAATATAAACTACACAGATTTATACGGAAAGGCTTTAAGTAAACCGTTCACCTCAACGTTGAAAGTAATTGACGACCAAATATACTTTTCTTTGTTGGCATTAAAAAAAATCCCAAATGTTTGAGTTAGGGGACTGATAAGGAGATCCATGGTAATATTTCCATGCATTTGACTTCAGATCCCAGACAATAGAATAAATCAGTAAGTAGTGTAACGAGGTGCACCGAATAAACAGACTCATTATGAAAAATTGCAAACGAGAATAACAATTACAACAAAACAAAATGAAAATAAAAAACAAAAAATTGAACTACAGAAGATTAGGACTTGGGGTTGTGCAGGCTTAGGCTTAGGGTAGAGTTCACGGCTAGCTATTTTAGTGCTTTAAATGGAAAAATATAAACTTGCAGATTTAAACTATTTTAGTGCTTTAAATGGACAAATATAAACTTGCAGATTTAAAAAAAAAGGCTTTAAGTCCTCAACGTTCTCACATTGAAACAACATCCAGAATGTTTGAATTAAAAGGCACGGATAATTAAATATATGAGAAATAAACTTGAGTTGATAACCTGGATGTCGAAATTTGGATTGAATTGCATTGTTCCAGAAGGATTTCTAGACCTGTTAGGTAGAAAATAAGAATTTAATAAAACAAAAAACCTAAACCTTAACAATCAACAAATCCAAATTGGAGACACAATGAAATAAAATCTTCTAATTTGGAGAGGACAACATTCCGAAATTAATATTATAGCACATGCTTTATTTATACAAAACAGACTGCATATTGGATGACAATATTGAAGTAATTGTAAAGCTTATCTATTATTATAAATCATAAGCTAAATCCATGATAATATTTTCATGCAAGAAAGCTAAATCCATGATAATTTTCTCATGCATTGGAGTTCAGATCGTGCATAATAGAATAGATCCATTGGTAGTGTAAGGAGGTGGCCAAATAAGTTTGTGATGAATCCAGAACCCAGAGCATTATGATAATGTGTGAAGATGAAAATGGAACCTGAGGAATTATGAAAAATTACAAATGCCAATTAGACTTCATATCTCGCAAATAGAATAGATGTGTTAGTAGTGTAACCAGGTGCCCATATTTTTCTTTCAATAGAATAGATCTGTTAATAGTGTAACCAAGTGCCTACATATGTTTTCTTTGAATCCAAAACTCCATGCATTATGATAATGAATGAACCCTACGCATTATCAAAAATTACAAACACTCATCAAAACTATAGAAAAACAAAAATTGAAATAGTATGGAAGATAATAATAAATAGAAAAAATGCAAAACTTAATTCAAACAATAGCAAAACAAAAATTTAAACTACAGAAGATAAGGGCTCGAGCATAGGTGTAGGCTCATGGAAGAGTTTAGGGCTAGATATTTTAACTATGGATAGGGGATGATATATGCATGAAAAATATAAGTAATCATATGGTAGAGGAAGCGCGTGCCGACAATAGATTGGTCGACCACACGCCAGGAAACCACACACGCTTCATGAAACCTGTGAAATTTGAAACTCATTCTAAGCGTGGCATCTCCCTTAATTGAAACGATGACCATGGAATTGTTAAATATATTGTACCCTCAACAGTATAACCGTACACTGCCAGCTATACTGGACAGTTGTACTTTCTATTTCTGTCTTGCTTTGAGCATATATAAGCTCAGCTATTTCCTATTGTTGTAGGTCTTCTGAATCTCTTCAGTTCTGTTTTGTACTTCTTCATACATTTGAATATACTATTCTTTTCTCTCT
>SNQJ01S0028145.1:17426-59792 GCA_010110895.2 Picea sitchensis | reverse complement strand
GTAAATAAGAGGTAATATTATATTAAGAGCCTTCAAAGGTCTAAAACAAAGTTTCAAAATACAACTATGACCAGGCTATATTTACTAGACTGCCCCAGCATGGGGAAACCAGTCCAGCCAGCCCGTCCTGTACCTTGATCCACCCAGTTCTAAGTTTAAAACAGACGATAAAAGGAAACAAAACGTTTGTCGTTTAGGCCTAGATTCTAAATAAACAGGCATACACTGAGATTAGACAGTTGGCAGGTAGGTAGGCCATGTGGCTGGTAGATCACCTGGCCAAGGCTCCTCCTCAATATGCGTAACGCCATAGTCCCATTGTTCGCCAGCTTCTTCTTTGCATGCAAGTTCCTTGCTGTCATTCCTTCGCTCCTCCTGTACCCGTTCTGATTCCTTTGGATGCTGCATCTCGTCCTGAGTTTCCTGTTTATCAGCCTCATGACTCTCCATTGGGCTGGTATCGGTCGGAGCAGAGAATAAGGCTTTGTGCATGGAAGATATTATTTGCAGGAAGGTGGCCACCTTTTCTTCCGTTGTTTGTATGCTGTATTGTAGGTCCGCTACCTCGCTCCGAAGCTCAAATACCAAATCAAACAAGGCTGATAGACTTTCTGCGAACTGCATCTTATCAACTGAATCATGGAGAGAAGGACCCGCTCAGTTGGGCCTGCTGTAAAGAGGCGGTCCATCGTTCAAGTTGCTCTAAGTTTCACGGGGAGGCACTGAGGACAACTGCAGAATTGAAATAGGCATGCGAGAGATGATGGCCATGGAATTGAACTGTGGGGCGCGCAAAGAGACTGGGAAGTGCTTAGATTGCTGGATAGGGGAGGACTCGGTGGAAGTCGAATCCGAGGAAGTGGGCGAGGGTCTTCGTGGCTTCCAGGGGGAGCCTCGCCTTGGTCTATCCTTGGGACGAGTCATGGAGAAATCTGTGCAGACGCCCAGGAAAACTAGAACCCTGTCGTGAAGGAAAATGCCCTGAACTAAGTCGCTCCGATGACGAAGAGTAGAGGAGGTGCTACACTGCAGTGTGAAAAGCTCTACAGTCGGCGGATGGAGGTTAGTCCCAAACATAGTGAACGAAGCCATTTGAATCCACATACTGGAGGAAAGGACTGGAGCGTTAATGCTCCTTCGCATCACAATAAAATTCATTTAAACGCCAGGCAGGGTGATGGACTGTGGCACAAGGCCATCACGTGGCTCCATGCCACGCTGCCCAGTTCCATCGTCCAGATTTTTCCACGCCTCTCGCTCTGACACCCCATCTGGGGGATTTAGTTTAATTTATTAATGATCAATGTTTTTTTTTAATTTTTAATGAGTTATACTTTAATGAATTGGCATTAAAGTTATATTAGGATTTCTATATGAGTTATGTATGAAGAATTGTCATTAATATATGTTAATAATGAAATTTCATCATTTTCTAAGTGCCATTTGACTTTATTGTTTTATATTTAGTATTTATAATAAAGTCGTGACTCTAATGATGTTTAGTAAATTATTTAGAAAGTGAAATGGTATAATTTAAATTATGCTAGTGTGTATTGGAAGATAAATGCACTTGCGCATTACTAAATCATGCGCAAGTTGTGCAAACCTATTTAAATTAATTAGATGTTACGTTTAAGAAGATTCTCACTTTTATTTTATCCTTGTTATTACATTGATTCTTGGGAATTGGTGTGATACGATCAAAAGGGTCTTGTTGATTAAAAGGGTAAATTGAGCAAGCATTGCTTAAGTTGCACAAGAATAGTTTTTAAATTTTTAATGATTATTGTTTATAGATGTTGAATATAATTGTGCAAACTTGTAAGTTACTTGATTATGTCCATTAAACCTTTGTCTTTTAAAAATTTATTTCTTATGTATGAACAAAAAAAAAATTACCCTATGTTATCATAATTAATCTTAATAACATTGTAGTTTTTCAACCATTCCTAAATGTATTTAGAGGGTCGTTACACCTGTAATTTAAACAATTCTTTCCAAAATGTGTTGGTGAATGTTGGATCCATATAAGACACAATGGATGTTGGCATGCTATGTAGCTTGAAAATATGCTCCATGAAAATTTGGGCTACCATATTGGGTGTAAAAGGGTGTGGTAAGGCACACAAGTGTGCATACTTGGAGAGGAGATCAACCACATCCCTGATGATAGATTTGTTGCCGACTTTGGGAAGGCCCACTATAAATTCCATAGATATGTCAGTCCAAATAGAATTTGGAATCGATAATGGATAAAGAGCTCCTGGAGTCTAGATAGTTTCCTGTTTATTACGTTGGAAAATATAACATTCTGTGACAAAGGTGAGGATGTACTTCTTCACACCTTCCTAGAAAAAAGAATAGTGAGCATGAGCATATGTCTGTTGGAATCCTGAGTGACCAGAAATAGAAGATGAATGCAACCCATTTAATATTCATGCCTTAAGTGCTGAAGTTGGAGAGAGAAACAATCACTCCTTATATTTGAGGATAGTGTCTTACAAGTTGTAGACTAGAGGTGGGTCAGGGTCGTCCTAAAGGCATTGAATGACCTGTGATATAGTAGGGTGTGTGATCCACTCTTGTCAAACTTCTTCAATACAATTAGGAACTGGTAAGGATAAGGACAAGAGGGAACTGTCCTCCTCATATTGGCATGACAATGCATATGCTTTGCCTTTATTATATATGATCTCATAATCATAGCCCAACATTTTGGTCATCCACTCATTTTGTTCTAGGTTGGATATATTTACTTATTATATATATATTTGCATTATAGAGATTTAAAAGTATATGATTAATTTACTATAGATTAGTTACGTACTTATAAAATTGGGTGAGGTTGATGGAATATGTATTGGTTGTGTAAAATATATATAACTTATGTTACTAATTTAATATTATTCATGTCACAAATCTATGTTATTATTATCGTATTAAGGGCCCTTATATGATTAATCTTATCTTAGTGCACTTATAATGATCATATGATATTAATTGATAATTAATGATTAATAATGCAATATTCATGAATGTATTATATCTATATATACCTCTTCCTTGTTTCCATTACATTTTGTTAAGTAAATATCTTGGGATGTTTCATATGGTATCAAAGAGATGTTCAACCCTGCGAAATTAGACCAACCCTACGACATTGGACCATTTCGCCTTCCACTATCTTATTTTAATAGTTAGATATGTTTCACTAATAAGTTTTTGAAATTTTTCGTGCAGGTAATCATGGTTAGAGGACATAGGATGAGTAGGCGTCGTGGTATGGGAGGAAGATGTATGCTTCCTCCAAGTGTATCCATTCTAGAGTGATCTAACCCTGAGGAAGATGAGCAAACTATTGAGCAAGAGCAGGTTACAGTTGGAGATGTGGTAGTTATGATGAGATCCTTCCAGAGGTTGTCAAAAAAATTGATCAACCATCTTGATTGGGATGAGGGAAGAATGTATGAACGCAAAGAGGGTTCACATCACCCTCTAGTGGTTAGCAAAAATGTACACAAGGAACTCGAGAAAGTAAAATTTCTTGAGTTCATGGATGCCACAAATGACTTAGCTACCAAGGCATGGTTGGAGAACATGGCGATGTGCTTCACAATTCTCGATTACACCTCCAACATGAAAGTCCACATGGTAGTATTTCAGCTGAAACAATGTGCTCTACTTTGGTGGAAGACACTCTTACCTCAATTGAACATGGTCGTTGAATATGTGTCATGAGAATTGTTCAAGGAATGATTCCGGGAGAGGTACCTTTTCGAGGAATTCATTGAGCACAAACTTAATGAGATCAACGCCTTATGATAGGGAATTCATATGGTATTGGAGTATGAGCTAGGTTCATGGAGTTACATAGACACTAGTAGATTTAGGTCATTTTGTGATGGCCATTTCTATGCTCTTGAAACATTATGTCATGGAGATTACGATGAATCTTGGGCCCACCAAACATTGCTTCACGTTCCGTGGAAAGTGATATGAACCTGGGATATCATCGCAAGACCGACAACCCAAGGAGGTCGTCATAAGTGAGATGAACTATGGTGGTCATTGCAAGAGTAACAGTCTAAGGATGTCGTTGCAAGAACGACGACCTAGGGAGCTCATCGCTAGAGGGACAACCTAGTTCATTTGTTGCAAGAGAGATGAGCAGAGTAGTTCTTGTGATGAACTATTAAATGATAAGGTATTATCAACGATAACGATAGTTCATCGCAAGAGAAATGAAGCCTTGATAGTTGCAACAAACTATCAATACTATCCACAATCTTATTCTTCACAAAAGAGACAACCAGAGTAGTTGTTGCGATGAACTATTCAAGGATAAGGTATCGTCGACGGTAATGATAGTTCGTTGCAAGAGTGATGAAGACTCGATAATTGCGACAAACTATCAATACTATCGACGATCTTATTTGTCGCAAGAGAGACGAAATATATCTATTTTAAAAAAACAATAATAAAGATTAATGCAAGAGAGTGCCTTTGAGGGTTATCAATTACATTATCTCCATAACATATGGGTCACTATTAACTTGGTTCTAATTCTAGCTTAAGTGATATGCTTCACACTATATATGTAGAAACAATATGTATGTATGAAGAATGATCAATGGTTATATGATATGGTCTTGTGATATGCTTTTCTCTTAATATACTTTATAGATTGTAGTTGTACCGATTCCATTTGAGGTAGAGTGGAGGTGCCATTTATGTATTGGGTCATCTAAAGCATCAAAATAGGGATATTACACATCAAATGTAGAATGGTGATGTTATTTTTGTATTGGGTCATAAAATTGATCTTGAGAAATATTGAAGAAAGTATAGTCATTTTAAATAACACCTTCAAAACCCTATCTTCTTAAAGAATTTCCGTTGAAAATTAAGCTAAATATTAAAAACTTATTTATATTTTGAGTCTTCCCCAGAAAGATGTATTCTGTAGGAAAATATGATGCTTGCAGTATAGAAGAATAGATAAATATAGTAAGTTGAAATTTCCTAAGTTTTGAAAAATGATCTATTATACCTTAATTTAAGGAATGGCACTATCATATGGAGGATTTCACTCTATGGCCTCTACATAATGTTGACTCCACTAATTTGGGTCATCATTGATTTTTAAAATGCATCATTGTTAAACAAATCTATAATTTAAATATGTTTTGGTTGGTTATCCTTGGGGATGTAGAGACTTTCACTAGGGAAATGATAAGGCTTAAAGGAACCTACACACGATATAATGAAAATGAAATATAAGAAACATATGTATTATATCTTATAAGCGTTACACTATAGATAAAAAAACAAAATACAAAGGGAACTATCGTTTTCTCATTTTAACATGTTTCTGAGAGAGAAAATGGAAAGGCGAAAGGACACAGAGCCATTTTGGAGAATGCCAACCGACCATCCCTCAATGACATGACCATCCAATCAGTCCTAAAATCATTTCAGTGGATGAGCATTATATAATAATTCCTATCAAATAAGGATGGAGACAATTTCATTGTTGTGGAAAACATTATTGAGGTAGGGTTATTTCTTTTTATTTTTTCTAAAATCATTCACTTTCTTTTCTTATTGATATTAGAATGATGATTTGTGTTTAATAAAAAAATTATGTTTGTCATAAATAGTCATCTTTTTTTGTTTCCAATTGAAAATCATCAAAACCAAAACCTTGAAAATACTAATTTTCAAAATCCTAACCGTCAAAACATGGATCCCAAAAATAAAATACAAAACCCTTCAATTGAAGAGGAAGAAAAGTAAACCCAAAATCCTAAATATCTTAACCCTTCTCAAGATTGGAATGTTGGGAAACTAACATAAATGACAACTTTGAGAGGTCTAAGTGTTATTTTTAGAGAGGGAGACCATTTCCATCACTTTCTTGGGATAACAGTTGACTTTATGATTAACAATATTGTGAATGCCCAAGGATATTCATTCAAATGAGTTATTCTATTTGTATGAATGTATGGAAAGATACCAAATTTTATTCTAATGTTTTCTATGTAGATTGATGGTGATTACATGCCAACATCTATCAATCTGGTCATTTTGGAGCCCTAACATGACTAACAAGTAATATTTGTTTCATATGTTTTATTGTGTCATTATTAAAATTTTGATTTTTAAGTATTTAAGTTATTTGATTAAATCTTGCACGTCCACAAAAATGATCTACCATTTCATCAATTATGTTATCATCTACCATTGATGCAACTAACATTGTTGCAATTGATGTTTCCTCTACTACTATGGAGGAATAATTGATTGTAGAGTAGGTTTTGATATCTAAGGTATAACTAACTCCCACTCTCAAATAACATGTTATTCTAAATTACTTCTAATGTATTATTTTCATATATATTGGAACAAAATTATATGTAGGTTTATCACACCTCCAAATATTCTAGAGATAGTCAATGAAAAGTTGAAAAATCAACTAGGAGAGTTGACATAGTAGTTGGAATGGAATTCAACTGGCTGGGTATTTAAGCCAAAGCAAGTGACTAGTGCATAGAGTAAGGTAGAATTCAAGGACTTCATTATATTATCTCACTAATCTAAGTGGAACTTGTCTTATTCACTTGAAGGGAGTTGGGTACATCTTGGTGTTGTATAAGATGACCTTAACCATTGATATATAATTAAGAATGTTATACGTGTTGTGTATGGAAATCATTTGGTTTATTATACTTATAGGTATGTTGAACTCTGTTCAATTAAGATCAAGTGTTGTAACAATGTATTTAAATTCCTCCTCTTATTGGAATACCTAGATCTATGATCTGCATATTTCCCTAGTTCTCCAACATGATATCAATGTTATTGGTTTGAGATATAGTCAAATTTATATTAGTATTTGTAGGTTTTCAATTGTACATCCTTCTATTGAGTTATATATATTTGGTAGATTGAATCAGGGTTTTAGAATGCAAATAAGCTTATTGCAATTTCAATTTCAGAGTGCCCATTGATTACAGAAGCTTTAGTACTCATATCTCTAATCTTGTACGCTATAGTGAACCCAAAACTTATTATGCATAATATATGAGACCGTATTATTTATGGACATGAGGTAATTAAGCTAGAAGGTTACTAGTGACACTGATTATGCCACATGCTTAAACTAGATCTTATATGGGAATAGTTTTACCTGTTACTCATCATGATGAGATTCACTAATGAAGCTTATATTCAATGGAATCACTACTCTAGTATATGGTATAAGTAGAAAGTTGTAACTATTACTATACATGCTTTGTAGTCTCAATGTTGTAACCTTAGACATGGTAGTTGTACTTCACCTATGTCCTACGTTGAACATTGTTTTAATGGGTTTCATTCATTCCATCTTCCAGTACGTGTAAACTAAGATTATCTCGTTATAATCTCGTAACCCTTTATGCACTAGTTCCAATCACGTAAGATATTCACATAATATTTAATATGATTGTTTACAAGTAAGTGGAATAGTATGATGACAAATATTTAACAAAGGATAATATCAAGAAAAAAAGTATACATGTTATGTAAAAAGTAATACATATTACATAATCAATCACACTCGATATACTAGTACTCTAAGATGATACAATGGAGTTACTAGTACAGATTCCATGTGCTTCTCTTAATCATGTTCTTCTACTCAAAAGTGGTATCTATATCTCATTCATTTCAAATACCCTATTGAATAATTATGGTTATTCTTATACTATGATATCCAAGGGATTAGTCGTGTGAATAATATGATATGATGAACTAAAGGGAATCATATATGCTACATACTTGGGTGTGGTTCATTAGATATAATGAATGGCCCCATAGAGGCCCACAAATGATGGTAATGTAAAAATAAATAAATAAAAGGAACCTTAAGAAGTCATAAAAAGAAGAAACAAGATAAGACATACCTGATCTTTGATATTTTAATGTGTAGCATTGCATTGATACAACATCTAGAGCATCTGAAAATGCATGAACTGCATACTGTAGTAAATAATAAAAAAAATTATATTTAGTTTTCAGTAAAAGCCAAAAAATACTTTTAAGACATGTTAATAAATCCTAATAGAAATTAAAACCGACAGGATTGCAAATAGTAAACACCATTGATATTATTTTTTGTAAATTTCATATGAGAGGATATTAAATAGTGACACACAAACATCTTAGATGCGACGGCCTGAATAAGATCCTCTTGGTTTCGAGAATAATTTCTTGGAGTGGTCTGATCTTGGAGAAAACCTCCCTCGATCTGTAGGAGCAACACTGATGTCAACATTGACTATGTTGTTGCTCTGTTGGATTGAGAGAGGTTTGCTCCAAGAATAAATGACTCCAATAATATTTTCTCTAATGAATAGGGCTAACCACGTGAATGTGGAAGCTCTTATGGCCCCTCCCCCCCTCACATCACTCTCAATTCCCAAATACCCAATCTATATTCTACTAAAAAAATATGCATTAAAAATATTCAAAATTGATAAAAAGTGATTGTAAAGCTATAAATGAGGTTTATCATTCAAAGGCATATGTCATAAAAAAGAGTTTTTATAAATGATATTTATCATGCAAAATATGTTCCAAATATATTAGCTATATAATGTACATCTATTTGTCTTATAAAATTATTATACATCATCAATTTCTTTTAGTCTTCTTTTGTGTTTTCCAATTCTTAAGTAATTCATCAATATCCATGTCTTCGTTTATGGGGTTCTCTTAAAAAATTGATGTTGCTTCAGTCCTTTCACGTCGAGCACACCTAGTATTGTACCCATGGCGTGGAGGCTGCTGTGAGGGGCCATCACCTATAAAAACAAAAAAATATTAACTTTATTGTGTGCCCCTTAGGAATAAAGGCTATGCAGGGTGTAACATCCTGCTCTACTGAGCATAATATTATTGACTTATTCTTTGAGGAAACTTTCTTGCAAGTGATCCAGGTACGGTACATGATGATTTCATTCAGATTACTGGTTATATATGATGATGTTGAGGTGTTGTGGTTGGTTGATTATATTGATGTATATATATGTTGATAGGTGTTTTTGACTAGTTGTCTTGAGTGTGCAGGACACATGATAGGTTATGGATGTTAGTGGCATCAAAGGGCTTCCTTGGACTCAGGATTGAGTCAGCAAGTGGATTGTATTGTTTGAGTATTTCATTATTATTCACATATGATGTATGATGGATTTTAGTATGATTTATGTATATGTATTTTTTACATTGTTTTTGTGAGTGGATGTAGGATTGATGATGCTTGCTAATCTGACTCACACAAGGAGTAAAGGGGCCTTGCATAAAAAAAACTAGATATTGAGAGAGAGGTGTGGAAACATCCTTGTCACAACATACTAGCACTCACATCGTGGCCAGAACTGTAGTTTAACGATTACCTAATTTGTGTGGTCCACTATGCCGTGAGAGAAGACTTAGACAGACACTCATGAAGATTTCTAAGCGGCGCGCAATAATGAAGAGTCCTTATTCCTTAGAAGCACTTAGTCTCTCACAAGGTCACCCAAATGGAGTTTTTACTCCAAGGGGTTGGAAAAACTTCCAAAAACAAGTCAATGTGTGTGGCACCCTTGGAGCACGAAGATGTGTCTTAAAGGGCATGTCATGCAATTGAAACTCGAGTCAATAAACATAGGTGGCCTAGAAAACATTGGAATGATTAGACCTTGTTGGATTAAAACAATTAATTGAAAAATATATTATTAATTATGAAATCCAACCAAAAGTATAAGTCGAAGTCTAAAATTTAAAATAAAGGGACTAAGTGAATTGTGACATGAGTAAAGATTTGAAGGAAATCAAATGTTAGGAAATAGTAAGTGAAGACATAAATAATTGATAAAATGCACATGTGTGCATGGAATTATTAAAAATGAATCTTTATTTATAAATAAATAACAACATGGGAGAATGGGTTGTGCATATAATAGAATTTGAGTCAGCCAACCCTAGCCTAACTAAGAAGACTCGTAATTCAACTCTAACTAAAAACTATTTAGGAGACACCCATTAATTAAGGGGACTGGGGAACTAAGAGACAACTAAGAGGAAAATTAGGAACACATGGGGAAATGTGAGGAAAAGTGGATTTTAAATAAAAATAAAAGAGAAATTACTTGTGCAACCTGGGGAGAATGTGACACATGTAGTGGGTGAATAATCCTTTAACTGAATTATTAAAAATTGATGAATTATGCATGAGGGACATATTTCAGAGAGGAAAAATTCTATAAAGCAATTGACATAGAAGGGAAGGGGATAAGACCCTTGGGGAAACACTGTTATGATGTCAAATGTTTGATTGACTGTGATTTTACATGTGAGAGTTGGGACTTGAGGTTTGTGAAAAGAGTGGAAGCTCTTCCTTGGGAGGCAATCTTGGAAGCTATTGTGTTATGGTTTTTATGCTTGGCCCCTTTGCGTCTTGGGGGATAAGGGGGAATAAGAGTACCCATAGAGTTGGTTGGGAGGTATCGGTGAAGTCTCTGTGATTATCAAGAAAGGGAACAGAAAGAGCACAAGACTTGAATGCCATCTTCATTACGCGACATTAGTTGGTTCTGATATTTATTTTTATATTCCAAATTCATTTATATTACGAGTGTATTAGTATAATAGACTGATTGAGTCTCTGTAGGATCACCAGAAATCCTGAATTCCAATGGTTACATTTGCTATCAACGAGAATTAGTTCAGAGAAATATTTTTAAATTATAGTTGCTACAAACAAATAATATTTATAGTGTTTATATTTTAAACTTTCATTGTAATTCTGGATGTTTTATGAACCCTAAATTGAGAGGCATGATTGTCATTGTAAATTTGAATTTATATTGTGTACGATCTATGTTGTCTTAAAATTTGTATCTTCATCCATATTGAAGTTCATGTGATTAGAGTTTTGTAGATATTATTTTAGGAACTTAATAGTGAATAGTTCGTTGGTAAACTAAGGGTTTGGATCCGAATTTACATCATGAATTTCTCTGGTGAATTGAATTGATAAGAATTTATATGTGGATATTCTATCAAAATCATTTATAAATCATCCCCGAGGTGTAGGATAGTCAGTGACAGAGTGTGTTGTTAAGCCACTCCGTGTTGTTAAAGTCACCGGTTCGAAACCTGCGGGGACAAAAAATCCAACCATGTTAAGGGTTGGTGTGGCTCAGGCCAGGTGCGATCCCCGGGTGATTTTGACGGCTTAGATGACCCTGAGTCGCAGTTTCTCAAGCCATAGGTTAATTGCGCATCCAAAATGTCCCGCACAAATTAACAAACAAAAAAAAAAATCATTTATAAACCCAATTTAATAATAACCTTTAGTATCTTTGTTTTTATTTAAAAAAAACCAAAAAATTATGGACTGGGGAAGGCTTGTTAAAGTATCTAGAATTTTGATTTCTAACTTGTAGTGCATTATCCCCTTTACCTAAACAAGTTATTCTTGGGACTAGGAGAAATAACTTATTCCTAGTAAAAAAGGGCACTATTCAGGGCTCCAGAACTCGGATGCTCCGGAGGTTTCTTAAACTCAACACTCCTTTTCTCCCAAAGTTCTAACCGACCGAATTTGGTCTTGAATTGAGTTGACTGATAGTCATAGGTTAACCCTACCCCAACTTACTTCATAATTTTTAGTAATATAATATAACAACTGGTGCACATTTTTCTTACATGAGTTTCTACGGTGGATATCCACCACGAAACTCCGGTCTTCGGGATTTTCCTCGCTTGCACAACTTGAAAATGTTCCTCCCAGATCACCGAACCTCCAAAGATCTCAAATATCTGGCGATTTACACTCTCCCTCAAATCAATGGTTTTCATCCACTCCAGAGTTTGGAACTCCAGGATTTTCTCCTTTTTATAAACATCAACCCATTTCCTCCGTAGTTTCGAACTATCGAACCTCCGAAGGACTAACACTTGAATATCTAATAGTCCTTGATTGTTCGTTAGATATATGGATCTCCTTTACTACGAAAGTTCGTAACTTCGAGGTTTTCATAATCCTTAACTTTAACCTCTTAACTTAGTTGGAGAGTCGAATCCTGTTTAACTCGAAGATCAACGATTTGTTTACCTTGCTCTGATCTACGACTAGAAGTAACTCCAGAGCTCCGGGATTCAGAGGTTTTTTCTTCTACAACTCACGTTACCTCCAAACTAACGAAGGAAGAATCCTCACATCTGATGGTCCTTGATTAACCCTCGATAATGGTTGGGATTAACTTTAGAACTCTGAGAGTTCATGACTTTTCTCATCAACAAAACTTTCACTCACCACCTCCTGTTTGGATGAATTCTAAGTACTTTGGATCTATGGACACATGTACCCAACATTGGATGGTAAGGATTTACTCCGAACATCAGGACTCCGAGAGTTCCTTAACCTTTAGCTTCATGTCTAAATTTTTGTCGAAGTGTCGATTAATCGAATCGCGGAAGAACGAATGATCATAGATCTAACGAATCTTGATCGATCACCATATATACGACTATCCTTATCTTAGGGACTTCGGAGCTCTAGGGTTTCTTGACTCTCTATGGTTACGAACACAATCTCACCATATCGTTGAACCCCTGTGGATCCAACGACTAGAAATCACCCACTGATATACGATGTAGATCACTTCGTAACTTTAGACTTTGGGTCTCTCTTAACATAAATAACTTGGATCTGTCGAAGTGACGAAGCCCAAAGGTCTCTGAGTCTTAACGAGTGCACATTTTTTTCTGAATGGACGATCGTGGGGATTTTGATTTCCTCATGATCAAATCATGTCCACTAGTTTCCTTCGAAGGGATTTCAACCTTTATTTTCCTATTTTAAACCCTACACACACTGTCCCTCTTTATGTTTTCCTTTGAAATGAACTCTAATGCTTAATAGCGCATCCCTCCTGAGCTCTAGATTCTACTTGTTGAGTGCGTACTTTGTGCCTGCCCTGTGTATGTTCACACTGTCTCTTCTAAGCTTCATAGTTCGAATGGTTAGAAAGCTCTTCCCAACTTGAGAGGATATCTACACACACCAAGGACTATTCCTTCTAACTTTTGTCTTTCAAGGATCCTATCCATGCACTTCTAGAGTTGGCTCTGGAAGTGTTGCACTGTGACACCCAGAAGAGGAATTTCAGGTTCCTTACAAAAACTTATTAACTCAATATTAGAACAGAATTTCATTCGGTTGCAGGTTTATTTCTTCACAGTATCCGCTGGTTCACAAAAGTATAGAGTAAGCTTATGATTCTAATTTGTGCTGGGAGATTTCCTCTATTGTTGTTTTCCTTGTTTAATTTGTGATATAGATCAGTAGCTTTCTACTTGGATGTACTATGTAAGGTTGTCACTTTTACCCAACAAAGTGGAGTAAGATGAAATTGTCATCTTATTAGGTTGCATGTTGAAGGTCTCTATTACTAATTAAGTTTATGTTCTAATTTTATTGGATTGTTTCCTATCCTTTAAATACGTAAGATGATGAATTATTGAAATAGTATACATTATGTTATGAGGTGATGACTAAGATACCAGTTTTTCTGTGTCATTTGAAGAAAATTTGCATGTAAGACTGCTAGAAATGATTTAATTTATGAAATAGATTGAATCTATGGGAATATGATATTACCAATGATTTTTTGAAGGATTTTTGAAGATAGCAAATCCAATCACGGAATTGCAGAAGAAGAACAAGAAGTTCTTGTGGAATGAGAAATGTGCAGAAGCATTTCAAAGGATCAAAGAGTTTTTGACGACAACGCTGATAATAAAATTCCCCGACATGGACAAGGAGTTCTTGTTATGCACAGATGCATCCAAGGAATGGTTAGGTGGAGTTTTGATGCAAGACGATCGAGTGATTGCTTACATTTCAAGGAAATTGAGAAAGAATGAAGAAAACTATGCAACACATGACTTGGAGTTATTAGCTATTGTTTATGCCTTGAGAGTATGGAGACATTATTTGATTGGATGCAAATTCGAATTAAATACAGATCACTGTCGATTGCAACATATTTTTACACAAAGTGACTTGAACACGCGACACAGGCGTTGGTTATAATTACTTAGAGAATATGATTTTGAAATTTCTTACATTAAAGGAACTATGAACCAAGTGGTATATGCATTGAGTAGGAGACCATGCATATTTTTGGTATTACCTGTTAAGAAGAATCTTCAAGAAAAGATTCTAATTTTACAAATTGATAATGAATGGCATAAAGAAGTTAAGAATAATATTGGATAAGATACCATGATGGTACCAAAGTATAAATGGCTTATCGAATCTGGTATTGAGTTGAGTTGACCAGAAGTCGTAGGTTAACCCTACCCCAACTTCCTTTGCAATTTTTAGTAATCTAATCTAGTGACTGGAACAGATTTTCCTTATATGAGTTTCTATGTTGGAGATCCACCATGGAACTCCATAATTCTAGGTTTTCCCCTCTTTCACAACTTGAAACTGTTCAACCTGGATCATCGCAGCTTCGAAGATCTTGGAGATTTGACGATTTACACTCTCCCTCAAATTAACAGTTGTCATCCACTCCAAAGTTCAGAACTCTAGGATTTTCCCCTTTTTGTAAACATCAACCCATTTCCTCCAGAGTGTTGAACTTTCGAACCTCTGAAGGACTAAGACTTAAATATATAACGGTCCTTGATTGTTCACTAGATCTACCGATCACCTTTACTCCAGAAGTTTGGAACTTCATTTTTTTTGTAATCCTTAAATTTTACCTCTTAACTTAGCCGAAGAACCGAATCCTGATTAACTCGGAGATCAATGGTTACTTTACCTTGCTTCGATCTACGACTAGAAGTAACTCCGGAGCTCCAGGATTTAGAGGTTTTTTCTTCTACAACTCACATTACCTCCAAACTAAAAAAGTTAGAACCCTCAAATCTAACGGTCCTTGATTAACTTTGGAACTCCGAGAGTTTGAGACTTTTCTCATCAAAACAATTTTCACTCACCGCCTCCCGTTTGGATGAATTCTGAATACTTAGGATCTATGGACACGTGTACCTAATGTTGGATGGTAAGGATTTACTCCGAACTTTAAAACTTTGGGAGTTCCTTAACCTTTAGCTTCATGTCTCAATTTTGTCGAAGTGGCGATTAAATGAACCTCCAAAGAACGAAGGCTTGTAGATATAATGACTCTCGACCAATCGCCAGATCTACGATTTTCCTTCACTCTGGGACTTTGGAGTTTTGGGGTTTCTTGACTCTCTATGGTTACAAACCCAATCTCACCACATCGTTGAACCCTTACCGATCTAATGACTATAAATCACCCACTGATCTATAGTGTAGATCACTTCATAAATTTGGACTTCGGGGCTCTCTCAAGATAAATAACTTGGATATCCCGAAGTGATGAAGCCCGAATGTCTCTGGGTTTTAACAAGTGCACATTTTTGTTCGATCCAACAGTTGTGGGGATTGTGATTTCCTCATGATCTAATCCTGTCCATTGGTTTCCTTTGAAGGGATTTCAAACATTGTTTTCCTCTTTTGAACCCTGCACACGCTATCCCTCTTGAGCTTTACCTTTGAAATGAACTCTAGTTCTCAATAGCGCATCCCTTGTGACCTCTGGATTATAATTGTTGAGTGTGTACTTTGTGCCTCTCCTGTGTATGTTCGCACTGTCTCTTCTGAGCTTCGTAGTTATAAAGGTTAGAAACCTCTCCTGACTTAAGAGGATCTCTGTTCACACCAAGGACTATTCCTTCTAAACTTGGGATTTCAAGGAGCCTATCCATGCACTTCTAGAGTTGGCTCTGGAAGTGTTTCATTGTGACACCCAGAAGATGAATTTTAGGTTCCATATATAAAATTATTAACTCAATATTAGAACATACTTTCACTCGGTTGCAGGTTTATTTCTTCATAGTATCTGTTGGTTCACAAAAGTATAGAGTAAGCTTATGATTCTACTTTGTGTTGGGAGTTTTCCTCTGTTGTTGTTTTCCTGATTTAATTTATGATATAGATCGATAGCTTTCTACTTGGATTTACTACGTAGGGTTGTCACTTTTCCCCAGTAAATTAGAGTAAGATGTAACTTTCATCTTATTAGGTTGCATGTTGAAGGTCTCTGTTACTGATTAAGTTTATGTTCTGATTTTATTGGATTGTTTCCTATTCTTTAAATACGTAAGATGATGAATTATTGAAATAGTATACATTGTGTTATGAGGTGATGACTAATATATCGGTTTTTCTATGTCATTTGAAGAAAATTTTCACACAAGACTGCTATAAATTATTTGATTTACAGAATAGATTGAAGGTATGGGAATTAGATACTTCCTAGTTCCTCATAACAGTTGCTAGTCTTGAGACCTTAAATGGACAATATCAATCGGACAAATCTTATACTTGAGCATTGATTATGTGTCTTGGAGGTCCTAACCTTGCAGGATAGGTTGGGTGGGTGGCTTGTATGTTATTATATGTGAAGTGGCAGATCCTTCATGTATTAAGTGATATCTAAATCCAATAGTGCAATGAAATGAGAGAAATAGAATGAGTATTGTTGATGTACATTACTATCATGTTTCACTAGTTCAAATGATGTGTTATGGATGTCCAAAAAAAATATCTCTTACTGTTCCACGAGTACTTATATGTCGTAACAGAGGGGTTGTTACACATGGAGGATGGGGAAATGCGATATGTCCTATTGTTGACAATGAAGTCAATGTATAACAGAGGCAGTTCTTTAGGTACCCATTGTTTCACCATATTCTTATACCTGAGTGGCACATCTATGTATCCTATTTTGTCATCATCATAAGAGCATGATCCTCCTTCGACAAGAAAAAATTCCATGCATCTATGAAAAATTATTCTAACTTTTTCACCACTAGTCCTTCGCATATGATGCAAGAGCATCGCCAACATCAAGTGAGTGTGTGGCAAGCACAACACATTTTGAGCACATGATAAATTGCTTAAAAACTTTTGAAGATTGGATGCACCAAACTTAAATGTGATAGTTAAGGAGAGGCGTACTTATATATTGTAAAGGACCTTGAGCGATCCACTCTCGTCCATAGTAGGTAGAAGGCATTTATGTTAGTAGGTAGCTTTGAATTCCTAGATTAGACAGGTTTAGAAGGAGTGGAGGAAAAATAGATATAGACACCCTCACTTGTATCATTGTAACATTATCAGAAGAGAGCATAGAAGAGAAGTAGAGAGTTGTGTAGCAAACTCCATGTACAAAAGTTTTGAATTAATACAAGAAAGTTGTGATTCAGACTCATGGTGTTCATATATTCTCTGTGTATGCATATTTAAATGTTATGCTCATGAATGTTTTACTCTTTCTGACATGCAATTGATTTTATGCTATGTATGAATGATTTCTTGTTGAATATTTGAAATCTAAGAGGAAAGGGTAATGAAATGAGTTTCAATTGTTTCTCTATCTGAGCAAGAGTTCCTACAAGGAGTGCAGTTGAATTGTCCGCAAGGAGTGCGTTGACAAAAGGTTCAGAGGTTCATCTCTGAAATCTCAGGAGAGATAGTGTTTGTTCTCATATTCGCAAAAGAGGTGCAGTCAGGCACAGAGGTCGTGCAAAGTGTGCACAGACCAAGCTTAAATCCAGGGTTTGAAATCTGAGAAGTTATTGAAGGACTGTCGTTGCAGGGAGTGCGCGGAGTCGAAGGTGTTCAACACTTCAAGAGTTTGGAGGTTGTCGCAAGGAGTGCATGCAAGGGTCTTCTTTAAGAGTCGAAGTTGTGAGAAAGCTCAGAAGGAGTAAAGCCTTTAAAACTATTGAAGGCAGTACAAGAAGTTGGTGCATTTGAGTGATCAGAAGACATCGAAAGTTTGTGCCGCGGGTGGATAAGTTCAGGGAAGAATCCTTGGTTCAGTCACAGAAATTGTCAGGAGGAAGAAATAGACGGTTAGAATTCTCTATAGAGGATTAGTGAAATCCCGCCAGTCGTCCGATCTGACAACGAAGCGAGGAGGTTACGACAGGGTTTCCAAGGTGTAAGCTCAGGATATTGTGGACCGTCGGATCTTCACATAGATACCCGTCATCCGTTGGATCAACCATAAGTTGCATGAGGTTTAAGCTTCATGAACGGGAGGATGAAAGTCCCGATCAAAGGCGTGGCCATCGGGATTTTGGCGTTCGTGAAATCGGTAGTCACGATGACAGGAGATCGGGAGTCTTCATAGTGAAAATCTCAGAATCAATTTGATCCGCCCATCTATTGAAACACGTGGTAGAAATCGAGAACCTGTCGGTATTTCGGCAACCAGGGTTTCGAGTTGACAGAGAAATTGTGTCATCGAGGCATCGCAAGTCGCAAAATCCCGTATTGAATCAGGACCGTCCATCGGTTAGGACACGTGGTGGAGATCGAGAGTCCATTGGCACTTCGAGAGTTCTGAGGACAAGATGTCGGGACACTTCGGGAATTGAAGTCATGAAACCCCGAGAGTAAATCAGAACCATCCATCTTGAGGGGACACGTGGCAACAATCCAGAGCTACGGGAAAAGTCCCGAAAGGGAAGAGTCATATCGGGATATCTCGAGGGAGATCTGAAGCCATTGGTTTAGTAGGTGATCACGGTTGTTGATCGTGTATAAGGTGGAAAGGGGTTCCTAATTGACATCATATCAGGAGTCGGAGAATCGGGGATTCTGAGGATAAGAGGTCCCATACATTTCGACATCCAAAACCCCGAAATCCCAAAAGAAGATAGGACTGGGGTCACATAAGGGGAGGTCATGTGGAACAAAAGTCTAGCCCAGGGGCTAACTAAAGTTGAAGTATCACGGGATATTAGAGATCGGGAAATCGAGAAGGAAAAATTTTGTGACATCGGGGATTGGAAAACCCCGAAACCCGATTTATACTTTTTTGTTGTGAATGGAGAAGTGATCAGACCTAAAGGTTGTAAGGAGCAGAAAATCCCTGTGGGTCAATTCTAATAGAGAATTCCAGTGGAGAATCGAAGGAGCCACTTCGGCTCGAAGGTGGAATTTGAATGATCCTTAAGACCGAGAGGTCAGCGCAGAGACCTTTGTTGAGGCAGAGGGTGTGTCTGCGTCAGGTTTGGTATCAAAGCACAGAAAGGTTCTTTGCTTCCTGTAGCAGAGAAAAGTAAAATTTCACCATGCCGCCTAGAAGAAGAGACATGCAAGCACCTGATCCGCCAGAGGAAAGGGAAATACCAAGAAGAAGAGGTAGACATATGCCTGACCCAACCATGGTAAGAGAAATGCTTGATTTACGCGCCAGACTTGAGGACATGGAGACAACATAGAGACGCATAGTTGGTATTAGGGATCTCAGTGATTCTGAAAGTGAAATGGATGTTGAACATGAAGAAGAAGAATTTGCAGTTGAGGATGCAGCAAATGAACGCCTACTCAGGGTTGTCGCAAGAATGGGTGCCAGGGCCAAAATGGACATTCCAGTTTATGAGGGAAACCTAGATGCAGAAGAGCTTCTAGACTGGATTAGAGCTCTGGGTACTTATTTCAACTATGAAAATGTCGAGGAAGACAAGAAGGTCAAGCATGCTATCATGAGATTGAAGGGACATGCAACATTGTGGTGGGATGAACTACAAGCTGACAGACGCTGCAAAGGCAAGCAAAAAATCAAAAGCTGGGATAGAATGATCGCAAAGATGAAGGAAAAATTCATCCCCAAAGATTACCAGATTACTCTGTTTCGAAGAATACAGAACCTGAGATAGAAGCTGATGACAGTGAAGGAATATACTGAAGAATTCTACAGGCTAAACATCAGGGCAGGTCATCAGGAAAGCGATGATGAAAAGGTTGTCAGGTACATGAATGGCCTGAGATATGACATTCGGGATGAGATGAGCATGGTAACCATCTGAACGGTGGAAGATTCTTATCAAATGGATCTAAAGGCTGAAGAGAAGCTGAGCCGAAAGCAGGGTCAAAGAGGCCGAGGCAGAAGTCATCCCAGAGGCAAATCAGTTGCCCAGGATAAAAACCAGAAGCCCAAGGAAGACTGGAAGAAACCTCAGGCTCGAACTGAAAGAGGTGGAACCTCACAATGAGGGAAATATGCTGAACAGAGAGGACAACATACTGAGAAAAGAGGAGATTATGCTGATAATAATATCTTTCCTCGTACTAGAGGAAGAGGAAGAGGAAGAGGTGGAGTAATAAAATGCTTCACGTGTGGAAAGAATGGACACAAATCTTATGAATGTCGAGATAAAAAGAAAGAGAGTGGAGAAACCAACACCGCCAAAGAACAGAGGTGGAATGTTGAGGCAAAAGACACTGAAGGTAGAAGATCGTTGATGATGCGAAAGGTTCTTTTGACACCAGAGAAGGAAGTGGAGAGTTCAGTCCAAAGAAATAGAACTTTTCGGACTACTTGCAAAACCAAGGACAGGGTATGCAAGGTCATTGTGTATAGTGGTAGCATAGATAATATCGTTTCGACAGAGATGGTAGAAAAGTTGGAGCTAGAGACGATTGAACATCCAAGTCCATATAAAGTTTCATGGCTACAAAAAGGACATCAGGTAAATGTCACTAAACAATGTTTAGTTGAATTTAAGATAGGAGGATATAATGATAAGATCTTGTGTGATGTTATTCCCATGGATGTTTGTCATCTATTGCTGGGTAGACCATGGAAATATGACAGGAATGTGATTCATTATGGGAGGATGAATACATATACCTTAGAAAAGAATGGGAGGACTCACATGTTACTTCCAATTAAGGATAAGGAGGTGAAACCGGAAGTAAGTAACACTGTACTTCTCATGAGTGGGAAGGAACTCCTTAATGAGGTCAAGAAGAAGGAGGAACCATAGTTCATTGTGGTCAGGAAGCCAAAGATTATTTTAACTAGCATAAGGATAGATGATTTACCCGAAGAGGTTCAAGAATTGCTGGAAGGGTTAGCTGACATAGTAGTGGATGAACTACCCCATTTTTTGCCACCGATCAGAAGTGTAAGTCATCATATTGATCTCATACTAGGAGCCAGTTTACCGAACAAATAAGTGTACAAATTATCGCCATAGGAGAATGAAGAGGTCAAAAAACAAGTCCAGGATTTGTTGGACAAAGGATTGGTTAGAGAAAGCTTGAGTCCATGTGTTGTTCCGAAAGCACTCAGTCCAAAGAAAGACGAACGATGGAGGATGTGTACTGATTTAAGAGACATTAACAAGATAACCATCAGGTATAGATTTCCATTGCCAAGGATGGATGATTTGACGGATTGCTTAAGTGGAGCAATTTTTTTTTCGAAGATTGATTTGAAAAGTGGTTATCACCAGATTCATATGAGGGAAGATGATGAATGGAAAAAAACCTTCAAGACTAACGAAGGGTTGTATGAATGGCTTGTTATGCCATTTGTCTTAACAAATGTGCCAAGTACCTTTATGAGGTTGATGAACGAAGTCCTGAAAGAATTCATCGGGAAATTTGTCATTGTGTATCTGGATGACATATTGATTTTCAGTAAAACAAATGTAGAGCATCTGAAACACTTGGCTATTGTGATGAAGAGATTACAGCAAGAGAAGTTGCTCATAAACATGAAGAAATCCTCATTTATGAAGACATAACTAATCTATTTGGGATTTGTTATTTCTGCAGACAAGTTGAGGATGGATTCAGATAAGGTGGAAGTGATCAAGAATTGGCCATCACCAAAGAACATATTTGAGGTGAGAAGTTTTCACGGATTGGCTAGTTTCTACCAGAATTTCATCAGGAATTTTAGTGGAATTAGTGCACCGATGATGGACACATTGAAAAAAAGACACAAATCTTTTCACTAGATAGAATAGGCTGAGAAGAGTTTTAATCTGTTGAAGAGGAAAATCACAGAACAACCAATTCTAGTGTTGCCTGATTTTCAAAAGACATTTCAAGGGAAATGCGATGCAAGTGGATTTGCAATAGGAGCAGTCTTGAGTCAAGAAGACAGACCGATAGCATACTTCAGCGAGAAGTTGAATGAAGCGAAGGTGAAATACTCCACATATGATAAGGATTTTTATGCTATTATACAGGCATTGAAGAAATGGAAGCATTACTTGATTCCCAAAGAGTTTGTCTTATACAGTGACAATCATGCACTATAGTTTGTGACTCAACAAGAAAATTTGAATCAGAGAAATGTAAAATGGGTTGAATATATGCAGAATTTCACTTTTGTGATTAAACATATTTCTGGTACTACTAACAAATTTGTTGATGCTTTGAGCATGAAGTGTTTTCTGTTGGAGGAGTTCAAATTCAAAACACTGGGTTTTGATGACCTCAGGGACATGTACGCAGGTGATCCAAATTTTAAGGAGGCATATGAAGCAGTTGAGAATCCAATTCCCAGAGATAGAAGCCAATGGATAGAATACATGATCCAGGACGGATTATTGTTTAAAGGTAATCATCTTTGTATTCCAAAATGCTCCATGAGGGAGAACTTGTTGAAGGAGAAACACAGTGGAGGACTAGTAGGACACTTTGGTCACGACAAAATGTTCGCAAAACTGAATGAGTCATACTTTTGGCCGGGAATGCGAGCAGAAGTTAAAATATTTGTGGATAGATGTAGAATTTGTCAACATTCGAAAGGAAGGAGGCAAAATGCAGGATTTTATCAACCATTTCCCATACCTGAGAGGCCGTGGGATGTAGTCAGCATGGATTTCATATTGGGGTTGCCAAGAACACAAAGAGGGTTTGAATCAATCTTTGTGGTGGTGGATAGATTTTCCAAAATGGCACACTTTATCCCATGTCAGAAAACCGGTGACGCAACTTACATTGCGAATCTGTTTTTCAAAGAAGTCATTCGACTTCACGTCTTACCAAGGAGCATAGTTTCAGATTGAGACACTAAGTTCGTAGGACACTTTTGGAGGACCTTATGGAAGAAGCTAGGAACTAACTTATCATTTAGTTCATCTTATCATCCTCAGACAGATGGACAAACTGAAGCAGTGAACAGAAGTCTGGGAGACTTGCTGAGGAGCTTGGTGACAGAACACAATAGCCAGTGGGACAACATATTACCACATGTAGAGTTTGCGTATAACGACTCATTTAACAGAAGCACAGGGCAAAGTCCATTTCAGATTGTTTATGGCATACAACCGAGAGGGATTTCTGAGTTGAGGGATACAGAACTGAATGGAACTAGGAGTGCTAGTGCATAAGATTTCACAGAGGCGATGAAAGAACTTCACAGCCAGGTGAAGGAGCGGTTACAAAATTCAAGCTAGGAGTATAAACACAGGGTAGATCAGCATAGAAGACAACTTCAGTTCGAAGTTGGTGACTTGATTCTAGCACATATGAGAAAGGAAAGGTTCCTGAGGGGAACATATAATAAACTGAAGATGAAGAAAATCGGACCATGTAAGATATTGAAGAAATTTGGGGAAAATGCTTATGATATTGAATTACCCGATGGGATCAGAATTTCTCCGATATTCAATGTCTCAGATTTGTACCCATACAAAAATGAGGAAGCAGGAACAAGTGATGAATATGCAGAGGTTCAGTGGAAAACGCAGATGCCATCTGTGGAGAAGCCACAAATGGAAAGAATACTAGAAAAAAGAATTAGTAAGAAGACCAAAAGAAGACAATACTTTGAATACTTGGTCAAGTGGAAAGGACATCCAGTTGAAGACGCCAACTGGGAGAATGAAGCAGAAATTCAGAAGCATGGACAGATCGTGAAAGATCTCATGGACAGGATCCCATGAATATTTTCAAGCAAGGGAGTACGATGCAGGAGCATCGCCAACATCAAGCGAGCGTGGGGCAAGCACAACACATTTTGAGCACATGATAAATTGTTTAAAAACTTTTGAAGATTGGATGCGCCAAACTTAAATGTGATAGTTAAGGAGAGGCATACTTATATATTGTAAAGGACCTTAAGCGATCCGCTCTCATCCATAGTAGGTAGAAGGCATTTATGTTAGTAGGTAGCTTTGAATTCCTAGATTAGACAGTTTTAGAAGGAGTGGAGGGAAAACGGATATAGACACCCTCACTTGTATCATTGTAACATTATCAGAAGAGAGCATAGAAGAGAAGTAGAGAGCTGTGTAGCAGACTCCATGTACATAAGTTCTGAATTAATACAAGAAAGTTGTGATTCAGACTCATGATGTTCATATATTCTCTGTGTATGCATCTTTAAATGTTATGCTCATGAATGTTTTACTCTTTCTATCATGCAATTGCTTTTATGCTATGTATGAATGATTTCTTGTTGAATATTTGAAATCTGAGAGGAAAGGGTAATGAAATGAGTTTCAATTGTTTCTCTATCTGAGCAAGAGTTCCTGCAAGGCGTGCAGTTGAATTGTCCGTAAGGTTAGTAAGAATTAATGATAAAAGGTTAGAGTTCATCTCTTCAAGCTTAAGAGAGATAGCATTTGTTCTCATATTCACGAAGGTAGACTGAAGAGTTGCAGAGGCAACAGACCAAGCTTCAGGAGAGATAGCATTTGTTCTCATATTCACACAAGAGGTGCAGTCAGGCACAGAAGTTGTGCAAAGTGTGCACAGACCAAGCTTAAATCCAGGGTTTGAAATCTGAGAAGTTATTGAAGGATTGTCGTTCCAGGGAGTGCACAGAGTCGAACGTGTTCAACACTTCAAGAGTTTGGAGGTTGCCGCAAGGAGTGCGTGAAAGGGTCTTCTTTAAGACTCGAAGTTGTGAGAAATCTCAGGAGGAGTAAATCCTTTAAAACTATTGAAGGTAGTACAAGAAGTTGGTGCATTTGAGTGATTAGAAGACATTGGAAGTTTGTGCCATAGATGGATAAGTCTGGGGAAGAATCCTTGGTTCACTCACAGAAATCGTCAGGGGGAAGAAATAGACGGTCATAATTCTCTGTAGAGGATTAGCGAAATCCCGCCAGACGTCCGATCTGACAAAGAAGCGAGGAGGTTACGACTGGGTTTCCAAGGTGCAAGCTCATGAGATTGTGGACCATCGAATCTTCACATAGATACCCTTCAACCGTTGGATCGACCAGAAGTTGCATGAGGTTTAAGCTTCATGAACGGGAGGATGAAAGTCTCGACGAGAGGCGCAGCCATCAAGATTTGGCATTCGTGAAATCGGGAGTCACGATGGCAGGAGATCGGGAATATTCATAGTAAAAATCTCAAAATCAATCTGAGTCACCCATCTATTGAGACACGTGGCAGAAATCGAGAACCCATCGGTATTTCGACGACCGGGGTTTCGAGTTGACAGAGAAATTGTGTCATCGGGGCATCACAAGTCGCGAAATCCTAAGATTGAATCAGGACCGTCCATCGTTTGGGACACGTGGTGAATATCGAGAGTCCATCGACACTTCGGGAGTTCCAAGGACAAGATGTCGGGACACTTTGGGAATTGAAGTCGTGAAACCCCGAGAGTAAATCAGAACCATCCATCTTAAGGGGATGTGTGGAAACAATCCAGAGCTTCGGGAAAAGTCTTGAAAGGGAAGAGTCATATCAGGATATCCTTAGGGAGATCTGGAGCCGTCGGTTTAGTAGATGATCAAGGCCACTGATCATGTATAAGGTGGAAAGGGGTTCCTAGTTGATGTCATATCGAGAGTCGGAGAATCGAGGATCCTGAGGACAAGAGGTCCCATACATTTCGACATCCAAAACCCCGAAACCCTGAAAGAAGATATGATTGTGGTCACATAAGGTGAGGTTGTGTGGACCAAAAGTCTAGCCCAGGGGCTAACTGAAGTTGAAGTATCACTAGATATTAGAGATCGGGAAATCGAGAAGGAAAAAGTTTGTGACATCGAGGATTGGAAAACCCTGAAACCTGATTTCTACTTTTCTGTTATGAATGGAGAAGTGATCAGACCTAAAGGCAGTAAGGAGAAGAAAATCCCTGTGGGTCAATTCTAATAGAGAATTCTAGTGTAGAATCGAAGGAGCCACTTCGGCTTGAGGGTGGAATTTGAATGATCCTTAAGACCAGGAGGTCAGCGCAGAGACCTTTGCTGAGGCAGAGGGTGTGTTTGCCTCAATGTATCATACCTACTAGATGCAGTAACATTTCCCTCTATTTTTCCTAATCTTCCCTCACTTGATGAAGAAATATCTAACATGTACTTGTTTGTTTGTACCTTCAGTCACATGTGAACATGTTGTTAGTGAGCAGACCACATGCACAAGATAGAATGGTCCAAAAAATCACATAGGTACAAATTTCAAGCAGAGTTTTTTCCAGGCTAAAATCAAGAAAATCCTGGGATATACTTGTCCCATTGGACTTTACTTAATACAAAAACAAGACCATCTACTTGGAAATATCTATAATATCTTGGTTTGGAATGACCTTTCCTTGGTCACATAGAAATTACTCTTTTTATCTCACGAGATCTGTACAATACATACTAGTGAAAAACTTAAATAGGAATTATATTATACACCTTAAGTAGGTTTAGAGGTTATGGAAGTTGACCTGCAACTCATCCAATCCTCACAAGGATTTCAAATGGTCTATTTAAACCACCATGTTTATTGTGTATTATCAAGGAGTTACAGTGTGCAAACCCTATACTTGTGGCATGCATGGCACATCCTCTTATTAATGACTTGATTATAAGTCATTGGTGAGTTGAATTTCATATCTATCTCCGTTGAATGCTTTCACTATTTTGTACTTTACTAAGGTATTGGAGGACTATAAGGCCATATGAGATCAACATTGAAGATTTGATGCACCCCAGGGTAGGGTGGAAATTTGAGGTTGAATTCCTTATAACCACACTACTTAGTGATGGTATATCATATGTATTGTAGTGACATACACTTGAGATATGAGGCCTTGAATTTTTATTTCTAAATACGAAGCCACACATTTTCCCCAACTAAGAAGTTGTTGAAGACACAATCCTTGTCATGACACTTCTTGAACTTTGTCAAGGATTTTCATGGAATGTCATCTACTTGCACTAAGTATTTTGGATGTTCTCAATGAAGTTTGTTGCTTTGTTAACATATTTTCTATGTAGAAATAAAGGTTCCCATCATTGGACATGTCAGATAGGAAATGACCATTGGCCAATAGGTTGAAATCTAAAGTATATTTCAAAGGGGCTACATTGTGTCACATTATATTGAGGAAATTATAAAAATTAGTGACTGGAAGAAAGGTTTTCCATCATATGTGCATGGATTATTGTGATTATACATGTGAAGCAAGAGCATACGGTTTGGTTAACAACTTTTGTTGAATTAAGAATGGAACATTGCAGATGTGTCCAAAATTGTGTCATGTAGATCCCAAAGAGATTCCTAATTATAGAAATGGATTGGTATATTTTTCATTGACAATAGAAGTGGATGACTTAAATATAACAAAATATATGTGAATAAGTGTTTCACAATATCCTATTCATGGCACAAAGATCACCATATTCCAGAACCAATTGACCAAAACTTCCATTATGGTGATGGAATGTGATAAGGGAACCTCACAAAAAATCCACAAAGATTGATTCCCATGGGTGAAAAGGAATGGATATAGGTGTATATAACCCCTACCTCATGTTGGTAAGTTTTTAACTCACAAAAGAAACACATCTTTCTTTTACACTAGCATGATCATGCTCGCACATGGTGATGTGTTCAATCAAATGTATCCCTTTTGTAAGAGACCCTATATTTGTTGGGTATCTCATCATTATCTAGCAATGATTTGTAATATAAGGTTCGTTGGGTAATACTTCTCTAGGAAATAGGTTGATATGATGCTTCAATTAACAATGGAGTGGAATCCTAGAGGGTTTTTAAAATACATTTATGTATTTCGTCAAAAATATTTATGACTATTTTTGTTGCAAAAGGTGCATGGTGGATGAAACTTGTACAAGGAAAATAGTATTATGGATGACAATTTGTTAGATAATCCACAAAATGAGTTTTTTTGTACAACTATTCAATTTACAACATTGTTTTTCATAAATTAAGGAAATCCATCTTATGCATTACTTCAAGAATGTGAAAAAAAATTCTCTTTGATGTCAAGGACAATGCTTTGAAGGTGCGATTTATAGATTTAATGCCTTTTGCATAGCTATGGTTGTGCTAGAATCACATCACATAACTACATAGGTGAAACATCACATTTTACTTCATCCTTCTAAAGGTATATCTTTATCGATGACATATTTCAATAAGTTATAAATAGAAAGTTCCAGGACCTGAAATGCAAATCCTAGGTAAAGGATGAAGATAAAACACAAAACGAGTTGGGTCCAAACACCAATTCTGATTTCAGAGTATCCTCCCACATGATAAATAGAACTCTTATAAGGTTTCAGACTTCCAATAGTTGTTGAGAAGACAAAAAAAAGATTGTTAAACTATCAAATTTCTTTTGGCCATTGGGATTGACACATAGAAAATTGTTAGGTTGTTGCTTTGCAATTTGCTAGCTAAATTTCTTCTATATAGTTTATAAAATGGGCTTTATACACAAAAAATTGTTGGGATGGTGTTTTGCGATTTGCTAGCTAAATACTCAATCTTTGTACTGAGCAAATTGATACTATTGTTTTATTTGCAATATCTCTTCTATATGGTTGGGAACTAACTGTACCTTTGTTTATATGTCATATGCTATAGAAACCATGAAGCATTGGATTTGAGATGAACAAAGGTTGAAATATACATAGAAGAGTTGGTATGCACTCCCAAACTTATACTTATCTTTTCTGCTATTTTCATATTGTCTAAACATAACTAAGAAACATCTTGAAAATCACAACTTAAAAGATGGAGAAAGCAATTGATGTTGAATTCTATCAAATAGATGCACACTCCATTGTACATGACAACATCAACCAGGTATTTCATAACAATGCCCTTTTCAAATTCAATGCATTTTTGTATACTATAGGATATATTGCAAGAGATTCCCTTTGCAACTTGTCGTGAAATTAGACATGCTAGTTGAAATATATGCCTGCAACTATGATTCATAGGATGTCCTAGTGAATGGTGCAGATGGAATACTCAAAGCTTATACCAAAAAAAATTGATTTCCTCTGGATTAAGTTCCATGACCCACATATTGGCCACTGACAAGCCAACAAGTTAGCTTATCTATATAATTCAAACACTTCACGTGAATGGACATATATATTGTGAATATAAAAGCCAATATCAACATTGGCAAAGACAGGTTAACTAAAGATTCGAAAACAGTTTCTAATTCAACTTGCATGTGCACGTACAATCCACAGATCACAAGGGATAACACTTGATAGTGTTCCCTTCGACCCTACTAGAATACAAATACATGGACTTGTATACACAACTATGTCCCGTGTTAGAAACATAGTGTCCTTGTATTTGCTAACCGTTCTTACAAAAGATAGCCTCAAAGTCAAACATAAAGTCGATATTGATATGCAATTCCTTCGGACTAGTGCAAATGGAATTTGCAATATGATTACCAATCCATACAATCAAACTCATATGTATCAATTCTCTCACTTAACACGTGCATCTTAAATGCACATATGAATGATATAGTCAATGACTATGACACAATGCAATATGATATTCTGTGATTGCAAGAAACATACGTGAAATTATGCATGAAAAACAAGAAATTTCCAAATCACAATTGCATATCAAGTTACATTACATATGGAGTGATGATATTAGTGAAAAAACATATAACAATTTTGGATCATATGCATTTTGAAGAAAAAAATGTTGAGATGGTGCTAGCAAGAGTAATTTTCTTTGGATTGAAAATTGCAATATTGAATCTCTATGTCGCTCCGCGTGCAACATTTCCCAACATAATGAATGTTGCTTCAAATGCATTACACCATTTACATCTGAACGAAATCATTATCATTCTAGGAGACTTCAACGTTGACATGCTACAAAATAGTTCCATAACAAAAGAGTTGGAAAACTACATGTGCAATTACAATCTCCACTTTCTTTTGGATAAGATAAAGCATGTACAAAACACACTTATTGACCATGTATGGTCAAATGTGCCTATTTCACAATACACCCTCTTTATCTTAGACACATACAGGTCTGACCATGACACAGTTTGTCTTGTACTTGAATTATGAAATATACATCAAGCATATTACAAAATAATATTTCCATATCTCAAAGCATATCTGGATACTTTGTTGCACAAAACCAAATCATTCAGCTAGGATCATCCAACTTCTTAATAATTTCTAGCTTGTAATAGATTTTGGCCAGAAAAAATTCTATATAACCACAACCATGGATCAAGAAAAACAAATGTGCATACTTCTAACTCTATATTTTGTTCTATTCCTTTGATTCTGATTTAATGTATGTACATATTACTTGTTTTCCCTTACATACAAACTTACATTTATGTTCATTGTATTTTGTGTGTTCCCACATTGAAACAAACAAAATAATTGAACAAGACGAAGGACTCTTAACCACAAATGTAGAAAAAGACATACAAAGGCGCATGCTTCTACTCTTATTTCATATTCCATTGTTTTGTATTTCATTTATTGTCTATATATTTATTATACTACTTTGCACCTAATTTATTATCTGTAGATACTACATATCTTCCTACATAATAATTTATCTTCATGTCAACTATATTTTATGTGCTGCTACATTGAAATAGATAGAATTGTATTTATTTTTTTATATGTCTTTCTACATACCAACTTACCTTCATGTCCATTGTATTTTTTGCATTGGTACATTGAAATAAATAGACTGATTGGACAAGAGAATGAAGTCTTATATGCCACAACATAAGAAGCTGAAGTGCAATCTTCGAAAAGGTATACCAATAGTGATAGTAAATCAAACACACAAAACGAGTATGTGGATAAAATATTGTACTAGAAAATGATGATTTGGCAACAATGGGGATTTGTTGAGACTTCCCGCTTTCGAAAATTTCCCTCCCCTTTTATATTTTTCCACTCTCTTTTATCCCTTTTTTTACCCTATTCTATACTTAATTGAATTCCCTTTTATTTTTCCCCTCAACTTTCCCTTTCTAGTTACTTTACTTAGTCATTTTTCTGAAAATGTGTAGGTGCATGGGCTGAAAGACTCATGGGTTCACATTTCCCCACATGCTTCTATATCATGAGTCCGACCGACCGCTTCCCCATTCCATACATAGCCACTTTTTTTTATCACGGTTTCCCCGGTTGTCGGCCTCAAAATTGCGCCTCTATTGTTCTGCGTCCTGTAAACAACACCCAGAGTTCCGCGATATAAAAATTGACATCTGAACTCCTAGGATGGTGGGCTCAAGATTGTGATTCTATTGTTTTGTGACCTATAAACAACACCAGATTTCCATGATATATATATTAACTTCTGAACTCCCCCATCATGCCCTGTTCAGTGTTACACATTTTTCACTCAAAATTTTCGAGACATACAATTTGAATGTCGACCCTCACGTCTCCTGAGTATCCCTCGACACCTTATTTCATACTCAATCCCCTTCAATCTTGTGTGTGACATCAAGACCAATTATGAATAATATACAATGCATGCACTTATTGAGTCATTTTCATGTTCAATGTACACATGTTTGCATCATAAAAACTTGGATGAGTGACATGAGCATGAGTAGTCAATCATCTCAAACATCAACAAAATGATAAGTCCAAAGGTAAAGATTTGATGCAGGAGCATCACCAACATCAAGTGAGCCAGTGCAGAGACACTGGACAGCTGGACAAGCTAGCCCAAAATTTTGAAAATTGTCTTGAAATTGATGCGCCAAACATAAATATGGTAATTAAATGTAGGCACACTTGTATAATGTAATGGACCTTGAGTGATTCGGTCTCGTCCTTAGGTAGATGGAGTCATTTATGATAATAAATGTATGTAGGTAGAAATTGAATGTGTAGATTAGAAAGTTTTAGGAGCTGGAGGGAAAACGGATATAGACACCCTCATTGTATCATTGTAACATAGTTGGACGAGAGAGCATAGAGTATGCAGAGAGCTATGCAAGAACACCCATGTACAGATACTTGAATTAATAGAAATAAGTTGATTCAAATTCATGGCGTCATTTTTGTTCTCTGTGTATGTATGTTAATTTATATGCTCATGAATGTTTACTTCCTGTTATGCATTTGATTTATTGCTGTGTATATGATTTCATGTGTTGAGATTGAAGTCTGAAAAGAAGTAGGAATGAGTTTCAATTGTTTCTCTGACTGAGCAAGATTTCTTGCAAGGAGTGCAGTCGAAGTTGTCCATAAGGAGTGCATTGACAAAGGGTTCAGATAGAGATAACTCTTGTTCTCATTCGCCTAGAAGGGAATTTGGGTCACAAGAGCCGTGCAAGGAGTGTGCAGGCCGAGTGAAGTCTCAGAGTTGCGAATCTGAGCAAGTATTTGAAGGACTGCTGCTGCAGGTGTGTGCAGAGTCGAAGGACTTCAACACTTGGAAGTGTTTGAAGGTTGCTGCAAAGGTTTTCTTTCCAAGGACTTGAAGTCATGGAAAAGATCAGGAAGGATAAGGCCTTCGAAGCCGTTGAAGGACAACACATAAAAGTTGGGACTGGAAGTATTTAGAAGGTGTCGTTAAGTTCGCGCCGTAGGAGGACAAGTTAGTGAAGGAACACTTAGTTCATTTGCAGAAAATCATCAAAGAGGAACGGACGGTTAGAATTATCTGAGGAGGATTCGCGAAATTCCATGAGCCGTCAGATCTCCCAAAGAAGCAGGGGAGTTATGGTCAAAGTATCAAGAGGTTCCAATCTCAGGAGGGGCAGGACCGTAGATCCAAGCCATAAGGGTCATCGGATTCGTGCGTGGGTTTATATCGGGGTTTCGTAAGTCGAAGTTCCATAAACATTGCAATGGGAATTGCGATATCCCGAATCGCGAAACCCCGACAGGTCAAAGGATTGTGTGGGCCACGGGAAAGTCAGCGAGGCAGACAGGTGGCATATTATATCGGAGGTTCGGGGAAAGAAAAGTCACGAAAAACATTACATTTGGATTCGAAATACCGCAAAGTCCAAAATACCAACGAGATAAAGGATCGTTGAAAATTCAAAGCCGCGAGCTCATCAGAGTTTCGGCATATCGGGGTTCGAGAGTCAGAGAAGTGAGTTGCTTGACATTGCGAGTGCCAAAATTGTGATAGAAGAAATCCCAATAGGGAAAATGAAAAAGGGTCAACGTTGACTATCATCGGGTTTCAGGTTTTGGAGACGTGAGAGTCAAGTGCAGAACCAATGGATTCGTGAAATCCGATCTCCCAAGTGCAAAGAGGAGATCCCGCGAGAGTTGTTGTGGGTGAATATTTCCCGATAAGGGAAATAGAAGGACTATTTTAGAGTTCTTCAGGCCAGTGTGGAAGGAAAGATCCTGTGCTGACGTGGACCTTTCGACCTGCGGGTTGTGAAGGGAGTGTATGTCGGCATCAATTTGGTATCAGAGCACCAGAAAGGTTCTTTGCTTTTTGTAGCAGAGAAGAAGAGGAATCATCATGCCACCAAGGAGAAGAGAGATGCAATCACCCGATCCAGAGGAGAGGGAAATGCCGAGAAGAAAGGGCAGGCAGATGCAGAATCCAAAAATGGAAAGAGAAATGTGTGACTTACGAGCTAGACTCGATGACATGGAAACAACACAAAGGCGTACGGTCAGTGTTGGGGATCTCAGTGATTCCAAGAGTGAGGTTGAATATGAACGTGAAGAAGAAGTTGCAGTCGAAGATGCAGAGAATGAACGTTTGATCAAAGCTATTGCAAGAATGGGTGCAAGAGCAAAGATGGACATTCCAGTTTATGAGGGAAACTTGGATGCAGAGGAGCTTCTAGACTGGATTAGAGCTCTAGACACATACTTTGACTATGAAGATGTCGAAGAGGACAAGAAGGTGAAGCATGCTGCCACAAGATTGAAGGGACACGCAACATTGTGGTGGGATGAACTACAAGCTGACAGACGCTGCAAGGGCAAGCAAAATATCAAAAGCTGGGATAGGATGATCTCAAAGATGAAAGAAAAATTCATCCCCAGAGACTACCAGATCACTCTGTTTAGGAGGATGCACCTGAGACAGAAGTTGATGTCAGTGAAAGAATACACTGAAGAATTCTACAAACTGAACATCAGGGCTGGTCATTGGGAGAGCGATGATGAAAAAGTTGCCAGATACATGAATGGCCCGAGATACAATATCCAGAATGAGATGAGCATGCTAACCATTCAAATGGTGGAAGATGCTTATCAATTGGCTCTAAAAGCTGAAGAGAAGCTGAGCCGAAAGCAGAGTCAAAGAGGTCGAGGCAGAAGTCAGCCCAGAGGCAAATCAGTTGCCCAGGATAAAAGCCAGAAGCCCAAGGAAGATTGGAAGAAACCTCAGACTCGAATTGAGAGAGGTGGAACCTCACAGCGAGGGCAATATGCTGAATAGAGAGGGCAACATACTGAGCAGGGAGGAGATTATGCTGATAACAACACTTTTCCTCGTACTAAAGGTAGAGGAGGAGGAAGAGGTGGAGTAATCAAGTGCTTCACATGTGCAAAGAATGGGCACAAGTCTTATGAGTGTCCAGATAAAAAGAAGGATGGAGGAGAAGCTCACACCGCCGAAGAATAGAGGCAGGATGTTGAGGCAGAAGACACTGAAGGAAGAAGATCGCTGATGATGCAAAAATCTCTTTTGACACCTGAGAAAGAGGTGGATAGTTCAATCCAAAGAACTAGAATTTTTCGGACTGCTTGCAAAAACAAGGACATGGTATGCAAGGTTATTGTATATAGTGGAAGCACTGATAATCTCATTTCAACCGAGATGGTAGAAAAACTGGAGCTGGAGACGATTGATCATCCGAGCCCATACAAAATTTCTTGGTTGCAAAAGGGACATCAGGTAACTGTCACTAAACAATGTTTAGTTGAATTTAAGATAGGAGGATATAATCATAAGATCTTATGTGATGTTATTCCCATGGATGTTTGTCATCTATTGCTGGGTAGACCATGGCAAGACGAAAGGAATGTGATTCATGATGGGAGAATAAACACATACACCCTAGAGAAGAATGGGAGAACTCACATGTTGCTTCCAATTAAGGATAAGGAAGTGAAGCCTGAGGTAAGAAACATTGTACTTCTCATGAGTGCGAAGGAACTTCTAATAGAGGTTAAGAAGAAAGAAGAACTACAATTCTTTTTGGTTAGGAAGCCAAGGATTGTTTTGACCAGCACAAGAGTTGATGATTTACCAGAAGAGATTCAGGAACTGCTGGAAGAGTTCGCTGACATAGTAGTGGACAAATTACCTCATTCGTTACCACTGATCAGAGGAGCGAGCCATCATATCGATCTCATACCAGGAGCCAGTTTGCCAAACAAAGTCGTGTACAAATTGATGCCGCAAGAGAATGAGGAGGTCAAAAGACAAGTCCAGGATTTGATATACAAAGGGTTGGTCAGGGAAAGCTTGAGTCCATGTGTTGTTCCAACAGTACTCAGTCCAAAGAAAGACGAAGGCTGGAGGATGTGTACTAACTCAAGGGCGATTAATAAGATAACCATCAGGTATATATTTCCATTACCAAGGATGGATGATCTAATGGATTTCTTAAGTGGAGAAAAATATTTTTCGAAGGTTGATTTGAAAAGTGGATATCACCAGATTCGCATGAGGGAAGGTGATGAATGGAAGACAACATTCAAGACTAACGAAGGGTTGTACGAATGGCTTGTTATGCCGTTTGTCTTAACAAATGCGCCAAGTACCTTCATGAGGTTGATGAACGAAGTGCTGAAGGATTTCATCAGGAAATTTTTCATTGTGTATTTGGATGAGATACTGATTTTCAGTAAATCAGTGGAAGAACACTTGAAGCATTTGGCTATAGTGATGAAGAGGCTACAGTAGGAGAAGTTGTTGATAAACATGAAGAAATATTAATTCATGAAGACAAAGCTCATTTATCTGGGATTTGTTATTTCTGCAGATAAGTTGAGGATGGATCCAGATAAGGTGGAAGTGATCAAGAATTGGCCATCACCGAAAAACATTTTTGAGGTGAGAAGTTTTCATGGATTGGCTAGTTTCTACCGAACATTCATCAGGAATTTCAGTGGAATTAGTGCAGCGATGATGGACACAATGAATAAAATACATAAGTCTTTTCACTGGACATAAGAAGCTGAGAAGAGTTTTAATCTATTCAAGAGGAAGATTACAGAACAACCGGTTCTGTTGTTGCTGGATTTCCAAAAGACATTTCAGGTGAAATGAGATGCAAGCGGGTTTGCAATAGGGGCAGTCTTGAGTAAATATGATAGGCCGATTGCATACTTCAGCAAGAAGCTGAATGAAGCAAAAGTGAACTACTCCACATATGACAAAGAGTTTTATGCCATCATTCAGGCATTGAAGAAATGGAGACATTACTTCATCCTGAAGGAATTTGTCTTGTACAGTGACAACCATGCATTACAGTTTGTGACTCAACAGGAAAAGTTGAATCAGAGACATGTAAAATGGGTAGAGTATATGTAGAACTTCACATTTGTGATTAAACATATTTCTGGTACTGCTAACAAAGTTGTTGATGCTTTGAGCAGGAAGTGTTTGTTGTTGCAGGAGTTCAAAGTCAAAACATTGGGTTTTGATGATCTCAAGGACATGTACGCAGATGATCAAGATTTTAAGGAAGCGTATGAAGCAGTTGAGAATCCATTTCTCAGAGATAGGAGCCAATGGGCCGAATACGTCATCCAGGAAGGATTGTTGTTTAAGGGCAATCAGCCATGTATTCCAAATTGCTCCATGAGGGAGAATCTGCTGAAGGAGAAACACAGTGGAGGATTGGCCGGACACTTTGGTCACGACAAGGCATTCGCAAAGCTGTCTGAGTCATACTTTTGGCCAGGGATGGAATCATAGGTCAAGATATTCATGGACAGATGCAGGATTTGTCAGCATTCGAAGGGAAGGAAGTAGAATGCAGGTTTTCATCAACCGTTGCCCATACCTGAGAGGCTGTGGGATGAAATCAACATGGATTTCATATTGGGATTGCCAAGGATGCAAAGAGGGCTCGACTCAATCTTTGTCATAGTGGATAGATTTTCCAAGATGGGACACTTTATCCCATGTCAGAAAACCAGTGACGCAACACACATTGTGAACCTGTTTTTCAAAGAAGTCATTCGACTTCATGGCTTACCCAGAAGCATAGTTTCGGATAGGGATACGAAGTTCGTAGGACACTTCTGGAGGACATTATGGAAGAAGATAGGAACTAACTTGGCATTTAGTTCTACTTATCATCCTCAGACGGATGGACAGACAGAAGTGGTGAACAGGAGTCTGGCAGACTTACTGAGAAGCCTGGTGATAGAGCACCATAGCCAGTGGGACAATATATTACCATAGGCAGAGTTTGCATATAACGACTCAATGAATAGGAGCACAGGGAAGATTCCATTTCGGATTGTATATGGCATGCAGTCGAGAGGAGTTTCTGAGCTGAGAGATTCAGAACAGACTGCGACTAGGAGCATTAGTGCAGAAGAATTCGCAGAAGTGATGAGGGAACTTCACAGCCAGTTGAAGGAACGATTGCGGAACTCAAGTCAGGAGTATAAACGGAGAGCAGATCAGCACAAAAGACAAGTTCAGTTTGAAGTTGGTGACTTGATTCTCACACACGTGAGAAAAGAAAGGTTCCTGCGAGGAACATACAATAAACTGAAGATGAAGAAAATCGGACCATGTAGGGTCTTGAGAAAATTCGGGGCAAATGCTTACGAGATTGAATTACCGGATGGAATCGGAATATATCCGATATTCAATGTCTCAGATTTGTACCCTTATAAACCTGAGGAGGCAGGAGCAGAAAATGAGCAACCAGAGGTGAAGTGGCAAAAGCAAATGCCAATTGTAGAAAAGCCACAGATGGAGTGCATACTGGATAAAAGATTTGGTAAGAAAACTAGAAGGAAAGAATACTATGAGTATTTGGTCAAGTGGAAGGACCATCTAGTTGAAGATGCCAGCTAGGAGAATGAAGCAGAGATACAGAGGCATGGACAGACTTTCCGTGAGCTCATGGATAGGAGCCCATGAAAATTTTCAAGTGAGGGAGTATGATGCAGGAGCATATCCAACATCAAGCGAGCCAACGCAGAGACACCGAACAGCTGGACAAGCCAGCCCAAAATTTTGAAAATTGTCTTGAAATTGATGCACCAAACATAAATATGGTAATTAAATGTAGGCGCACTTATATAATGTAATGTACCTTGAGCGATTTGCTCTCGTCCTTAGGTAGATGGAGGCATTTATGTTAATAAATGTATGTAGGTAGAAATTGAATGTGTAGATTAGACAGTTTTAGGAGCTGGAGGGAAAATGGATATAGACACCCTCATTGTATCATTGTAACATAGTTGGAGGAGAGAGCATAGAGTATGCAGAGAGCTGTGTAAGAACACCCATGTACAGATACTTGAATTAATAGAAAGAAGTTGATTCAAATTCATGGCGTTGTTTTTGTTCTCTGTGTATGTATGCTAATTTATATGCTCATGAATGTTTACTTCCTGTTATGCATTTGATTTATTGCTATGTATATGATTTCATGTGTTGAGATTGAAATACCAACGAGATAAAGGACCGTTGAAAATTCAATGCCGCGAGCTCATCAAAGTTTCGGCATATCGGGGTTCAGGAGTTGGAGAAGTGAGTTGCTTTACATCGCGAGTGTCGAAATCGTGATAGAAGAAATCCTGATACGAAAAAGGAAAAAGGGTCAGCGTTGACTATCATCTGGTTTCGGATTTCGGAGACCTGAGAGTCAAGTGCGCAACCAACGGATTCACGAAAGAGAGAAATCCGATGTCCCAAGTGCAAAGAGGAGATCCCGCGAGAGTTTTTGTGGGTGCAAATTTCATGATAAGGGAAATAGAAGGAATGTTTTAGAGTTCTTCGGGCCAGTGTGGAAGGAAAGATCCTGTGCTAATGTGGACCTTTCAAACTGCGGGTTGTGAAGGGAGTGTATGTCGGCATCAGTTTGGTATCAGAGCACCAGAAAGGTTCTTTTCCTTTTGTAGCAGAGAAGAAGAGGATTCATCATGCAACCAAGGAGAAGAGTCAGGCAATCACCCAATCCAGAGGAGAAGGAAATGTCGAGAAGAAAGGGCAGGCAGATGCAAAATCCAGAAATGAAAAGAGAAATGCATGACTTACGAGCTAGACTTGATGACATGGAAACAACACAAAGGCGTACGGTCAGTGCTGGGGATCTCAGTGATTCCGAGAGTGAGTTTGAAACTGAAAGTGAAGAATAAGTTGTAGCCAAAGATGCAGTGAATGAACGTTTGATCAAAGCTATTGCAAGAATGGGTGCAAGAGCAAAGATGGACATTCCAGTTTACGAGGGAAACTTGGATGCAGAGGAGATTCTAGACTAGATTAGAGCTCTAGACACATACTTTGACTGTGAATATGTCGAAGAGGACAAGAAGGTCAAGCATGATGTCACAAGATTGAAGGGACATGCAGCATTGTGGTGGGATGAACTACAAGATGACAAATGCTACAAGGGCAAGCAGAAGATCAAAAGCTGGGATAGGATGATCGCAAAGATGAAAGCGAAATTCATCCCCAGAGACTACCAGATCACTCTATTAGGGAGGATGCAGAACCTGAGACAGAAGTTGATGTCAGTGAAAGAATACACTGAAGAATTCTACAAACTAAACATCAGGGTAGGTCATCGGGAGAGCGATGATGAAAAGTTGCCAGATACATGAATGGCCTAAGATAAAATATCCAGGATGAGATGAGCATGCTAACCATTTGAACGGTGGAAGATGCTTATCAATTGGCTCTGAAAGATGAAGAGAAGCTGAGCCGAAAGCAGAGTCAAAGAGGCCGAGGTAGAAGTCATCCCAGAGGCAAATTAGTTGCCCAGGATAAAAGCCAGAAGCCCAAGGATGACTGGAAGAAACCTCAGACTCGAATTGAGAGAGGTGGAACCTCACAGCGAGGGCAATATGCTGAACAGAGAGGGCAGCATACTGAGCAGAGAGGAGATTATGTTGATAATAACACTTTTCCTCGTACTAGAGGTAGAGGAGGAGGAAGAGGTGGAGTAATCAAGTGCTTCACATGTGGAAAGAATGGGCACAAGTCTTATGAGTGTCCAGATAAAAATAAGGATGGAGGAGAAACTCACATCGCCGAAGCGCAAAGGCGGGATGTTGAGGCAGAAGACGCTGAAGGCGGAAGATCGCTGATGATGCGAAAAGCTCTTTTGACACCTGAGAAAGAGGTGGAGAGTTCAGTCCAAAGAACCAGACTTTTCCAGACTGATTGCAAAACCAAGGACAGGGTATGCAAGGTTATTGTAGACAGTGGAAGCACTGATAATCTCATTTCAACCGAGATGGTAGAAAAGCTGGAGCTGGAGACGATTGATCATCCGAGCCCATACATAATTTCTTGGTTGCAAAAGGGACATCAAGTAACTGTCACTAAACAATGTTTAGTTGAATTTAAGATAGGAAGATATAATCATAAGATCTTATGTGATGTTATTCCCATGGATGTTTGTCATCTATTGCTGTGTAGACCATGGCAATACGACAGGAATGTGATTCATGATGGGAGAATGAACACATACACCCTAGAGAAGAATGGGAGAACTCACATGTTGCTTCCAATTAAGGATAAGGAAGTGAAGCCTGAGGTAAGCAACACTGTACTTCTCATGAGTGGGAAGGAACTTCTTACAGAGGTTAAGAAGAAAAAAGAACCGCAATTCTTTGTGGTCAGGAAGCTGAGGATTGTTTTTACCAGCACAAGAGTTGATGATTTACCAGAAGAGATTCAGGAACTGCTAGAATAGTTCACTGACATAGTAGTGGATGAATTACCTCGTTCGTTACCACCGATCAGAAGAGCGAGCCATCATATTGATCTCATACTAGGAGCCAATTTTCCAAACAAAGCCGCGTACAGATTGATGCCATGAGAGAATGAGGAGGTCAAAAGACAAGTCCAGGATTTGATGGACAAAGGGTTGGTCAGGGAAAGCTTGAGTCCATGTGTTGTTCCAATAGTACTCAGTCCAAAGAAAGATAGAGGTTGGAAGATGTGTACTGACTCAAGGGCGATTAATAAGATAACCATCAGGTATAGATTTCCATTATCAAGGATGGATGATCTAATGTATTGCTTAAGTGGAGCAAAATATTTTTCGAAGATTGATTTGAAAAGTGGATATTACCAGATTCGCATGAGGGAAGGTGATGAATGGAAGACAACATTCAAGACTAATGAAGGGTTGTATGAATGGATTGTTATGTCGTTTGGCTTAACAAATGCGCCAAGTACTTTCATGAGGTTGATGAATGAAGTGCTGAAGGATTTAATCCGGAAATTTGTCATTGTGTATTTGGATGACATACTAATTTTCAGTAAATCAGTGGCAGAACACTTGAAGCATTTGGCTATAGTGATGAAGAGGCTATAGAAGGAGAAGCTGTTGATAAACATGAAGAAATCTTCATTCATGAAGACAGATCTCATTTATATGGGATTTGTTATTTCTGCAGATAAGTTGAGGATGGATCCAGATAAGGTGGAAGTGATCAAGAATTGGCCATCACTGAAAAACATTTTTGAGGTGAGAAGTTTTCATGGATTGGCTAGTTTCTACTGAAAATTCATTAGGAATTTCAGTGGAATTAATGCAGCGATGATGGACACAGTGAAGAAAAGACATATGTCTTTTCACTGGAGAGAAGAAGCTAAGAAGAGTTTTAATCTGTTGAAGAGGAAGATTACAGAACAACCGGTTCTTGTGTTGCCGTATTTCCAAAAGACATTTGAGGTGAAATGCAATGCAAGCGGGTTTGCAATAGGGGCAGTCTTGACTCAAGAAGACAGGCCGATTGCATACTTCAACGAGAAGCTGAATGAAGCGAAAGTGAAGTACTCCACATATGACAAAGAGTTTTATGCCATCATTCAGGCATTGAAGAAATGGAGACATTACTTAATCCCGAAGGAATTTGTCTTGTACAGTGACAACCATGCATTACAGTTTGTGACTCAATAGGAAAACTTGAATCAGAGACATGTAAAATTGGTAGAGTATATGTAGAATTTCACATTTGTGATTAAACATATTTCTGGTACTGCTAACAAAGTTGTTGATGCTTTGAGCAGGAAGTGTTTGTTGTTGCAGGAGTTCAAAG